>VDFB02192703.1:46749-67955 GCA_007258455.2 Sequoia sempervirens
GGGAACAAGACCAAGGATATGATTAGATGATTTAGGCTAAAGGGAATGGAGGGGGATTGGATAGAGATGTGAGATAAGGATGAAGGATGAATGGATGGGGGGATTTGTGATATATAAGAGGATGGGGGATATATGCAAGATGATGGAATGGAGAATGAAATGCAATCCTAATGCAATTTTCCATCTTTGGAGCACTGATTTTTGTTATAGCATAAGACACCAAGTGTCAGGGTATGTGGAACCAAGGCGTAATAGTGTCTAATGCATGAAATAAACACAACAGACAAGAAGGCTATCCCAACACCCCAAGGTCACAAAGACCTTGGTCAAGCCAGGTATTGAGATAACCACAAGCACAAAAGGATGCCCCAACATAACACAAGACCTCAGGGATCTTGGTGGGTACTACGTGGGACAACCACGAAGACACAATCAAACAAAAGATCAAGATATGCCCCTATGTGGACCAATCAAAACATGCCATAATATGATGGATCATGGCGGCCTTGACAAGTGATGATAGGGAGCTCAAATGATAAACAAAAGCCAAAAGCATCAAAAGATTGCAATCAATTTCAAATTTCCTTTGCCATAGGATCAAGGGGATAGATGGGATTGATGAGGTCTGTTAGGAAGGATGCATCCTGTTGAGACCAATGATGGATCAATATGACGTAGCATATTCAAAACTAATTGGATTTGTTGATACAAGTGGATCTTGTTTGTTAAGAACCAGCTAGATAAGGGCATAGCTTGATGACACGACACAAGGGAGAAAAGACATGAGACTGACACACCCTAAAGAGCTAGGGGCTCGGGGGCCGATCATGGATTAGCCTTGCCTACGTAAAAGCGCAGAGCCCTCGTAGTTTGATAAAAGGCTGACGATTGACTATGGATAAAAAAAGAAAGAGGATGGTGAAGATTGATGGTGGATGGCATGGACTGGAGAGACAAAAGCAAAGACTGATGATAAATGATAAAGGAGTGGATGGACAGAGCAGAAAGATGGATGCTAGAAGATAGAGGAGCCCCGGGGGCGGATCAAGTGACTGACCTTGCCTACGTGAAAGTGCAGGGGAAACATAGTTCGACAAGAGGATGACGATGGACCATGGATAAAAAAAGAAAGAGGATGGTGAAGATTGATGGTGGATGACAAGGACTGGAGAGACAAAAGCAAAGACTGATGATAGGTGATAAAGGAGTGGATGGACAGAGCAGAAAGACAGATGCTAGAAGATAGAGGAGCCCCAGGGGTGGATCAAGTGACCAACCTTGCCTACGTGAAAGCGCAAGGGCAACGTAGTTCGACAAGAGACTGACGACAGACCATGATGGAGACTTCGATGGATGACAGGATGGAAAAAGAAGAAAGACTGATGATAGATGATAAAGGATCCCAGGGGGCGGATCAAGTGATCGACCTTGCCTACATGAAAGCGCAGGGGCAACATAGTTCGACCAGAGGCCAAAGATAAATGATGGATAAAGGATAATGATAGGATGAGTGGAGGATGATGATAGGATGAGGACAATCACATAAAGCTTAGGGATGGGATAGTTATCCAAAAAGATGAATTGATGGGATAATATGATCAGATTGATTCTACACCAAGTTTTGGGGTTTAAAGGGTGTAAGGTGTTGACAATCAGATTTTTCCAAATTTGGCAATTTTCAAAAATTATCAATTTTTTCCATTTTAGGAAACCTCATAGATATACTTTTGGGAGTCCAATTTTTTTTCAAGAAATACCCAATATTGAGATAGGATGAATTGCCAACTAACATCCCAAATTCGAGATATGCATTTTGAGTTATGAGTGAACAATTTTTCAAAATGCTGGAAAAAAACACTAAATTGGGATTTTGAGGGTCAAGATGAAAGTTTGAGGCCCCGAAAATGTGGCAAAACGAGTTCAACGACTTTCAATGAAACCAATTCGCAATCCACTTGTTATCTCATAATGCAACCACCTGTCAAATTTCAACTCAAACGGACACCCGAGTCAAAAGTTATGGCCTCTGGAAGTTTTGGTGTAAAAATCAAAAATCAATTTTAAAAATTTCAACACATGGGTTTTGATGGTGGGGGGAAATTAGAAAATAGGTTGGGATTAATTTTTTGAAAAAGACAGTAAAAATGTGATTTTTTTGGTGGCGGGGGGGGGCAAAGGATGGTGGGATAGGGGCGCGCCACAGTGGGGCGTATGTGCCCCGGGCTGGGGCGTACACGCCTCGGGAGGGCGGAGCCGCCCCGATGGGGCGGACACACCCCGGGAGGGCAGAGCTGCCCCAGGGAGGGGCAGAAACGCCCCGACGGGGCGGAAACGCCCTTGGAGGGTGGAGCCGCCCTGGGATGGGGCGGAGCTGCCCTGAGGAGGGGCGGACACGCCCCGGGGGGGCGGAGCCACCACAAAAAAGAGAGAAGAAAGAGGGGCGGGGCGATGGACACTGAGAAAAGATAAGAGATTGAAAAGATGTGTAAAAGAAGCAGAAGTGATGCCGATGAGATAAATGGCATTGGGTTGCATGGAAGGATGCCTATAGCCAAATACCAATGACAAGGGATTGTGAGATGGGATGAGGATAAAGATGAAAGAATGGATAAAGGATGGGAGGGATTGTTTGTAGGAATAGGAATATAAGGATTGGGAGATGAAAGGGATGCTAGTATAAATGGATATGAAGATAAGGATGGGAAGATGGAAGGGATGCTGTGATAGGTGATGTCTCCAAAGACTATGTCACAAAGGAAGCAGATGCCCCCACTCTAGATATGTCATATATGATGAGGCATAAGGGATGGGAGATGAGTGGATGGGAAGATAAAGGAGATAACTAGAGGTGGATAGGATGAGTGACCAACGAATACAACAGAGCATGGATGAAGGGAATGTATACCAAGAGGTGGCCAAAGCATGTATAGATAGGTGCCCCTGTTTTGATCAAGATCACAAGAAGGATGGAGGGATGGGAGATAAATGGGATATGATGGTAGGATGCAGAAGATAGGTGGGATGGAGGGGTTTTATGAAGAGGACGGATAACAGGAAGATGGGTACATAGCGGGAAGCATAGCAGGAAGCATAGCGGGAATGCATATCAGGAAGTTGCCCCCAAGTGCAGATGGGGATTTACGCATGATGCATGTTTGCCAGGTTTTCATCATGGTACTTATCCAAGGCGCTTGTTTACCAAGTTTTCACCATTGGATGAATTATTTCTCTTTACTATTTATTTTTTCAATTTTTTTGATTTTTGGATAGTAGGGGGATGAAAATGGATAAGGATAGGGATGTGGATAAGGGAATTTAGAAGATACATGATAAGGATATGGATGAAGGACTCAAGCATCAAGTTCTATATGAGGTATTAAGAGCCCATGTTTGAAGTGACTATTGGATGTTGGTACAACCTTATTAGGATAAATGGATTATGCAAGAGGATGAATTAGAGGGATTTGAGAGGGGAGATACATGGGATAATGGATAGGATGTTGCAAATGGTATGGATGGAATGATGGGGTGGATATGTGATGGGGAGATGTGTTCAGGACCAACATTGGCACATGTGGTGGTGGATGTGAAAATATAATAGGATTAAGGGATGGAGAATGTGGGGATAATGGAGGAGATGGAATGGTGAATTTCGGGACATAGGGACCCAAAACAGACTTAGGAGATGAAAGGGGTGTATGATTAGTTTTTGGATTAGCGACTTTGGATGTTCTTACGATTTTTATGTGATGCATTACATCCTTTCTTTGGGATCCACATGGTTTTGATCTTTGTTTGTGGGCCTTGTGGCCTACTTGATTTGATTTAGATTTAGATTTTTCTTTCTCTTCACCATGTCTTTGGAGAGACATGGGGAGCCTTAGATTCATGTGGATGTTTGGATTTATGCATTTTTTCTTTAACAACCAAAGTGCTTTTAGTAGCAATGGGATGGGTGTGAGGAGATGGATGATGTGGAGTGATGGAGGTAGGAGTATGGGGATTATGTGTGGATGGAGGATGTTTAGGTATGTGCCTTTGTTGATCCTGACTATGGGGTATGTGAGAGGGACGTTTATGATGGATGAGATGGAAAGGTGATGAATGGATGAAGGGATGGATAGGATGAGATGGAGGAGGTGATCTTAGGATATAGGAGCCCAGAATAGACGTAGGACCTGGAGGAAACATGGGCATGGTAGATGGAGGATTGGAGATGGTGGATGGAGGGATGTAAGGACCCAGAATGGATGGAGCAGATGAAGGAGGAATATGGACGGTGGTTTTGAGGCGATACGATAGAGGAGGAGGGATGGCAGCATATGGTCTGGTGGAGCGATGGGAAGAGCTGACATTTCTTTTGGAAAAGGCTTGTTGAGGACGTCTAGAGGTTGTACCAACATTTTTGGATTGCGATTCGTGAGTAGTACATCCAAGACCTTGCAGATAAAAATGTTCTTTGACTTGGATGGGCTCTATAATACCTTGCTCATGAAGGCCTAAACCTTTTCCTTGATAGTTCATTTTCTTGAGCATTCGATCTAAGACAGGATTTTTGTTATTCTAGAAGAATGATGCGAGTCCATTATTAGGTGGAGGATGATGGGTGGTATATACGTTGTGTTTTTCTTCTGCAAGGAGGCCACCATGGAAGAATGTGAGAGTACCAAGGGGATATGGAAGCGGTGTGGGGATAGCAGTTTTAGGCGATGATGGGGGATCATGAGAGGGAGATGAAGGGATAGCAGCATGTGGATGGGTGATATCAAGAGAGGGATTAGGGGATATGATAGGATTTGGATTTGTGGTAGTGGGATCATGCAATGGAGATGGAGATGGAGTGGTGGAATATTAAATGACAAGGGGATCATGGGATGGAACGGATGGGGGACTGTGATCTTGAGGTGGACTAGATGAGATAGTAGGATCTTGATCTAGAGAAGGGGATATGTTGACATGCTTTGGATTAGGCTCTTGGCATGACTCATCGTGTGCGGGAGGCATGATAAGGGAATCTTGGTGGGGCTCTTCAAGTGAGGAAGATGGAGGGATGGAGGATTCAAAACATTCATGGGAATGGATTTTAGTGACACTAGGAGTGGAAGAATTTGATTGGATTAGGGTATCGTCGATGGGTTCGACAACTCTTGGAGAAGGAAGTGGGTGTTCAATGGATTCGGTAGATGTGATGGTAGGAGACAGGGGCTCAGTGGAGTCAGAGGATGTGATGGTAGGAGATGGGGGTTCAACGTATTCAGAGGATGTGATGGTAGGAGATGGGGACTCAGTTTATTCAAAGGATGTGATGGTAGGAGATGGGGGCTCAATGGATTCAAAGGATGTGATGGTTGGAGTGGTGCTAGGGGTGGTACCATCAATGACAGGTGTTGGGTGGAGAAGGGTCTTGTCTCTGATGACCATGGATGATGGGTTGGGATAGCATGATTCCATAACTTCAAGGTGTGGAGTGGGAGATGTCTGCTTGGTTATAAGTCCTTGGAGAACTTGTGGAGTGAAGAACTTGAATGCTCTAGGCTGAGATGGCGTGGTAGGAGTGGATGAATGATTATGGTTTGGTGGACTAGGATTAGATGGGGGAATGGGATTGGATGCAGGAATGGAAATAGATGGGGGATTAAGGTTAGATGAAGGGTTAAGATAAGGGGATTGGGATGGTGAATTAGGACATGAGGATGTGGGTGGTGGATTATAGTAAGGGTATTGGGATGGTGGATTAGGATGGGAAAATTGAGATGGCAGATTGAGATAGGGAAATGTGGATTTCAAATTAGGATAAGTTGATGTGGATGTTGGATTAGGATACGAAGGTATGAATGTAGGATTAGAGTGAGTAGATTGGCATGGAAGATTAGGGTAGTGGGTATATGCAGATAAAGGATTTAGATAGGAGGATGTGGATGGGGGATTAGGATAGGGGTATTGAGATGGTAGACTAGGATAAGAGGATGATGTAGATGAAGGGTATGATGGATATCCCTTGTCAAAGGTAGAATAAGCAACATGATTAGACATGGATGAAGACATAACAGGATAACTCGAAAGGGTGATTGGATTTTGGAAAGTGGGTGGAGAGAGCTTTCTAGCAATGATAGTGTCAAGGGAATCTAGGTCATATTCCTCTTGATCGACAAGACTTTCGTTATCGTTGTCAATGTAATTAGGGTTTCCCTTGACCACTATTGATGGAGGATAAGGATTCATGATGGTGAAAGGATAAAGAGGATGGATGAAAAGATTTTGGATGGGATTGGACTAAAGCTCAAATTAGGATTTGGGTCAAGCTCAGATCAGGATTGGACTAAAGCTCAGATTAGGATGATTGGATGATATGATGGGATTGATTCTGACGATCGACACCAAATCTACTTCGAGATGGAAGTAGATTGATTGGGTCGAAGGTGATGTGATTGGATTGGATTGGATAAGGTTGATTGGATTTTGATTGAATAGATCAGATTGGATAGGATTGTTAAGATCAATAGGATTGGATTGGTTGAACGGATGTGATTTGGCTGATTGGACAATTTGATCAAATGATTGGTTTTGATGGATTTGGATGATTGAATGGGTATGATTGGATGATGAAAGATGTGAGAGACCCTAATTTTAATCAAAGAAAGTTACCCTTAGTGACCTAGAGCTTTGATTGATTAAGAGGATGATCACGACACCAAATCCACTTTGAGATTGAAAATGGATTGATTGGGCCGACGATGATGATAACTTATGACACTGAATTCACCTCAAGATGGAAGAAAATTGATTTGGGTCAAAGTTAATGACTAATAATCAAATGGAAGTGCTATGGCCAATTTGGGTAACCACTTTGTAATACAAGATTAGGATGTGTTTGGCGATGCAAATGGTCAAATTATGTTCGTTAGGTGAGGGTATTGACTTTTGAATGGATTAGGGAAAAATTAAAATGAATAGGTGGATTGAAGATAATTGTGGAGAATGAATGGGGATTTAGAATGGTTAAACAAAAGTTTGGAATGATGAGACGGAGGTTTAAAATGGTCAAAGGGAGGTTTTTGGAGGTTTAGAGTGACCAAACGAAGGCTTGGGATAATGAGATAATGGTTGGGAATGGTTAAATGATGGTTTAGAGGCTAAATGGATCCAAATGGGCCAATTTCAGGTGTTCAGGAGGGAAAATTTGCCCCTCTGCAGCAAACCAGGGGTGTAATCGCCTCACTGCGGTAAATCAGGGGCGTAATCGCCTCATTGTGGTAAAAATAGGGGCATAATCGCCCCACTACGGTAAATTAGGGGGTGTAATCGCCTCACTGCGGTAAATCAGGGGGCGTAATCACCTCACTGCAGTAAAAATAGGGGTGTAATCACCTCACTGCGATAAATCAGAGGCTTGGTTTGATGAAAATGACTATGGCAAGGACTTTAAAATGACAATGATAAGGCCAAATTGTCAAAATTTCACTGGTTTCTCACAAGAAAACACTCTCAAGCAAACACAACCCTATGATTAGTGTTAAGGGTATGGCCAAAGAGGTCTTAATCTAGGATGCACAAGGTGTCTAGGGAGTCCTCGATATACTCTCGGTACGTGAGGCACAACCATGAACACCAGCCTGTCACAAGCGTGAGTCGGGAACCCCAATGAGATACTGAAGGGCTCGAACCAACTCTTCACGTCTATTTAGGTATCACCGTAGCTTCGACGCTCTGCCAATTATGACAATTACGACGTGACTGGATTGGGGTACAGCTTTCGCTCTCCCCCTTTTATATACCCCGCTGGTACGCATGGTTGGAATCGTCCCTTGGGGTGATGAAATCCCCAAGCATGTCCCACTATAAAGAAAGCACTAACCTTCTCCAACTACTCCCCAGGCTCACACAAAGTGCAAGGAGAAAGTGAAAAAAAGCTAATGCTCCCTTTGGGTAACACAGAAAGACAAGCACATCAAGCAATGAATATTACTCCCTCTAATTAAACTATGTTCTTAGATTAATGCAAACAACAAGGATAATTTAAAAAGTTTGAGCAAATGGATAGCCCTACAAACAAATGTTAGATGTCTTATCCCGCTTTCTCCATCAACTTCTCAAGAATATGCTGCAAAAGGTTAGCAAAAAACACACGTATCCTTGCAAGAACAATGTTAGGGAGAAAATAGCAAAGAAAAACTGAAGCCAAGATAATTGTTTTACCTTCCAGGGGCGCAGTCGCTCTTCTACAGCAAATCAGGGGCGTAATTGCCTCATTGCGGTAAAAACAAGGGCGTAATCGCCTCATTGCAGCAAATCAAGGGCGTAATCACCTCATTGCAGTAAAAACAAGGGCATAATCACCCCACTGCAGTAAAACCAGGGGCGCAGTCGCCCCATTGCGAAAAAGTGTTAGCACAAATTTCAGTCCAGGGGGTGTAATCGCCTCACTACAGTAAATGTTAGCATAAAATATAGTTTTCAGCCTAAGGGGGCGTAATCGCCTCACTGCAGTAAATGTTAGCACAAAAAATAATTTTCAGCCCAAGGGGGCGTAATCGCCTCATTGCAGTAAATGTTAGCACAAAAAGTAGTTTTAAGCCCAAGGGGGCGTAATCGCCTCACTACAGAAAAGTGTTAGCATAGAAAGTAGTTTTCAGCCCAAGGGGGCATAATTGCCTCACTGTAGAAAAGTGTTAGCACAGAAAGTAATTTTCAGCCCAAGGGGGCGTAATCGCCTCACTACAGTAAATGTTAGCACCAAAAAATAATTTTCAGCCAAGAGGGCGTAATCACCTCACTATAGTAAAAACAGGGGCGTAATCGCCCCACTGCGGTAAAAACATGGGCGTAATCGGCCCACTACGACGTGTTCCTGCAAAAATCTCAACAACAGCAAATGTGAAGTATAGGAACCCATTTGTGGGTCCCACCGGGTGTGCCAGAAATGTGATATCAAAATATTTAACCTATTCTAAGCAATTAAAATGCAATGGAAAATATAATGAAACACTTCAAGATTAGCCTAAGGAATTTGTAAAATGCAAAAAAGGAAAATGTTAAATGAAGACAAATTATATACCTTCCTTCTTGCAGCTGAAACTCCTTGGTTGGCCCTTGATTTGGATTGATTTGTATGCTCCTTGGTGGCTCTTGGTGTTGCTAAATGGAGGATTTTACTATGTGCTTGGATGTAAATGCAAGTGAATGTAATTGAAGATTAGATGAGTGCACAAAATGGCAGCATGTAGTTATAAAATGGCTTAGTTCTGAAAATGCCCTTGAGGAGGGGTTATTTATAGGAGAACTTGAATTCTCTAGAGAATTCAATAGTTGAGATTGATCCAACAAGGTCAAGATGAAGGGCTATGGTGGGTTGAGAACTCACAAGCCCTCACATCTTGACATGTGGAATGTGAGATGGCTAAGGGTGAGATGATGTGTAAGTGAGGTGGCCAAAAGGTACATGAGGTGGAGGAAGGACAAGTACCTTCCAAGTACATTGGGAGATGGGAATAATCTTGGGTGAATAAAAGTGAATTTTAAATTCACAATGATTGGAAGAATCTAGTGGATAAGACAAGGTTCCCAAAAGGTGGGAATTTGTCACATGTGATTTGATGTGACAAGTCAAATATTCTAGAAGATGCATGGGAAAAGGGGATTCTAGGAATAATAAAAGTAAATTAAAAATTCACATGGGGAAGAGAGGAGCCTAGGGTGAATAAAAAGGAATTAAAAATTCCTTGGGGGATGGGGAGAGTTGACTAAGGTACTAATTAGGTTTAACTAATTAGTAATTAGAGGATAATTAGGGGTTAATGTGGATTAGAAGCCAACTTGCAAAAGTTGGAGGATGTGATACATCATAATCAAGAATTAGGCATGTGCACATCCTTAATGAAGATATTAGGAGATGGATTAGGATTAGATGAAATGATATGTGAGGAATTAAATAAATGTAATATTTATTTAATTCATTTGATGAAAAGAGGATTAAGGAGTGTAAGGTATTTAATATTTAATTATTAATTAAATATCTTAGGGATTTGGCAGAATTAAGGATATTAATTAAATAATAGTAATATTACTTAATTAACTCAGATAAGAGGATGTTTAGATGAAAAGTGATAAATTTGGATAAATTAATTGTCCAAATTTGGATGTCTACTGTATTAGCAGTAAATGTCCTCCATTCATTTACACATGTGCAAATTTTCCACCACTATAATGATGTGCTCTCTCACATTATCTGCTAATTGACTCGATTCAAAGTATTTGAATATCACTTTATAAACTTGTGATTTGCATGTTTCATTAAACTATAACCCGCATACTAAGGGTTACACACTATTCCAATGCCCCATCATTTGCATCCATTTAATATTTGAGCTGGTTTATCTTTACATGGGTTGCGTGCTAGATATCATATGCCCCCTATTTTAGAATTCATTGATATTAGTATATATATATATATATATATATTCTTTTATTAACATAACCTCGCATTTAATATAGTCACAAATACAAATTACATTCACACACACACACACACACACATATATATATATGTACATTTTATACATTTATATATAATAATAGCGTACATATATATAACCACTGTCAACAACCTTTCCCATCAATTGATGCACACACCTAACTCTTCCCCGAATGGCCAGTGACTTGACTCATGATTTTTTTTACACAAAGAACATATGGTTCAAACCACATGTCAATGGCAGCGTTTACAGGAAAAGTACTGCAAAGGCCACTGTTTTCCCTGACATGTTCTCTACCACCCTTGACTTCTTTACACCCCTTTAAAAGCATCATTATTATCTTATTTTTTTCTTTGTAGGATGTTGAGTTTTACACTCATATTAATTGTCAAGAGTTCTTACACTCTCATACATATACATTTCCAAGGTGGTGTATGAGTCCCAGATCACTAAATCTGGGCCATACAATCCAAAAAGACATGAATTATGATTGAATGCTAGTTTATGTCGGGATTGTCCTAAAAAAGATGCATTAATTAAGGTTTATGGATGCAAAATAAGGCCACTTAAGGAATAAAGAAGCCCAATTAATTAATAAAACCCTAGATTAGTGTGAAAGTGTGGTACAACACTTTACAACACCTTAAATAAGGTACAACTAGATTCACAAGGTCCCAAGACCTAATGTGAATGTGTTATACACATTACAAGACTAAATTAAGGCAACATTATTCTTAAATTAACAAGGAGGACCCAAACAAGCACAAAAAAGTAGAGGGATAATTTTTCTATTGCCACTCTTTTCTACATCTTGTGGTCTATTGGCTATTAGTGGAGGTGGGAACACCAAAGGGAGGGTTTGACTGAGGCAAACCTAAAAAAAAACCCCAATATTTTTCTTGTTACTATGTGTGTAGGTGCAATCTAATCGCGAGGAGCTTTATGGAGAACATGACCTTCAATAATTTGGAATTCTTCTTCTTTATTCTCTGTCACTTCGCTATTAGATTCATTTATATTTATTAGTTAAAGTAATCTTCTTGCTGTATTTTGTATTTCCATATAATTCTGTTAAACTATAAAACTAGAAATTTTGGGTTGTAAGTAGAATATTTGTGTTTCTATCTACAACTTGAACCTCTATCCATATAGGACACCATCATGTCTTTGAGACTTCAGCGTGGCATGTTTAATTCTAACCTATACACCGTCATCCTTTGGTAGAGAGCTAGTCAATATGCAATTTGAGACCTTTGTGGTCCACTCACGCACTTTTCGTAAACCTTTGTCATAAAGCATAAGGAAAATAGAGTCTATTTTTCCCTTCTATTCTAGCTTATTAGGTAGTCTAAGGTAGTTTAGAGAAGTTCACTCCCTTGAGGCTCTTTGGTGTCTAAGAAAATTGGGAGCAATGAATCTGCCTTCTCTACAATAACCCATTAACTTATTGTCACAAGTTTCACCTCTATATTTTTGTCTATTTTCTAATAGGTGTGTATACTATCATACACATTGCCATATATATGTAGGGTACTACAACAAGTGCAATAGCTAATGCTACAACAATTTACCTCTTTGACTCCACATCCCCATTATTATTATGACCATGATTAATTTTAGCAATAGTTTCCACCACAAGTATATCAATGACCCCAACTAAAATGGACATAAGTATCTTTGTATTTTGAGTAGGTTTATCCTCCTTTCTCATGGATTTCATGTTGCCCGACCCCTTTTCCTTCTTCCTTCTTCCTTTTTTTATTATTTTTAAAAAATAGAGTTTGCAAAAATATTGTCCATGGCCATGTGAGATAACCCATTAGCAAAATGAGGCTCTCCTTTAACTATTATCGTCCTTCTTATTTAATAATTCTTGGCATCTTTCAACCTTACACCTCCTCCTAGCATATCACCCACCCCCTACTTCTATCATTTCTCATAAATTGTCTTTATTACCCCCACATTATTTTATGATTTAGTGTTGACTCAAGTGCTTACATTTTTAAATGTGTAGGTTGCATATTCATTCTAAAGAACTTGAAGTGCATGATATACATTTTCTATGATATATATTTCACAAAAAGGAAAATTAAGCCACTTTAAGTAGTGCTTTCTTTTTAACACATACACATCATTCAACCTTTACTAACTACTATGATCATAATTGTGATAATTTTTTATAAAATACTCCCCCAATTAAATTTCATCATTTCTTCCTTTCTTATATGGCTTTAAACATTATGGGGAAATAAATTACTATAACTAGTGTAATAGATATAATTATTTAATTAGATATGATTAATCATGGCTATAGCATTAATCAATTTCATGTGAATAGACATTAAGTCAACCTATAACAACCATATTTAACATTATTGAACATTTAAATACAATAGAATATTGTATGAATTTAATTGTGATGAGTCACATAAACCCCTTGCAACCATAATATAGTCATTACTTATTTTGTACAATTTAGAATGAAACTATTTATAGTATTTTACATTACACAATAATAGGTAGGCTAATAGTGAGGGTGTATCATCATTAAATAATATCATAAAAGGAAGCACAATATCATGATGCAATTTATAATGACATGGTCAATTGATTTCCAATTTAATCATACTTACTATAGAACTATGATTACAACCTATCTACAAGTAGTTAAAATTTAGTGCCTTTGGGTGATGTGAATTTTTTTATTACTTCAACTATCTAGCAACTTCTACACATGTGTTTCAAAGGGAACACATTCATTAAAGGAAAGATATGAAATTTAAATTTTTAAGTCAAAGTGTGCACAATTATTTTTTGTATGCATGAAAATCAACTATATTGGTTTATGCTTTCCTATTGCTTTAAATTGGTTGATCAAAAATATATTCCTGAGCAGTGTACATCAACACCACATGCTTCAATGGCTAAACACTTAGTTGAACCTTTTCAATTCATCCCTACTAAAATGTAGCTAAATATATATCTTACTTTAGAAGTCAAATTTTACCTTTCATAATTGAACTAGGAGATATTTTAAAATAAACATTTTTTAGATGATCGAAAATTCCTTGAAATAGAAATTAAGGATCAATTCTTTTACAAAGGTCTCCCAACACTAGGGCCAAGTGAGGTAAGACTAGTGATATAAAAAGAGAATGTGAATAATTTTTCTTTGTTATATCTAAAATCAAGATCAAATTGTTAAGATTCAGATTGCCTCCAACATTGAAACTAGAATGAATAACAATTAAACAATTTACTAAATTTTATTTATTTATGATAAACAAAATAAATTTAAATTGAACAATCTAATGCTACATTTGAGATTAAAGTCAAAATAAAATGAAATTAATTAAAAAAAATGTGTTTTTCTTCTCTACAATATTAAAATTAACAAATCATAAATTAATTTACTAAAAATATATTATTGTATTTATCAAGGATTTGGAGTTTTGAAATTATTTGAGGTGTACGAGGAACTCATCCATATTAATCGTGAAATTCAAATGTTCGTATGAGAATATTTTGTATGTTTGAGTCAAGAGGCTTCTGCAATGAAAGCACAAGATGTGTGTACATTTTTTGAAGCTATGTTTATTTTGACGTTCTCTTGCCTAACGACGATTATATATATTATAAAAGAAATAAAAGAACTGTGACCAACATACATATAAAAGAAATGTAACAACATGCAAATTCATTTTCTATATATTATAAAAGAAAGGATATTAAAAGAAATGTAACCGACATGCAAATTGATGTGACAAATTGATTAAAAAATAGACACCTAGAGAAGGATATCTCTCGGCTTTTTTATAAATATTATTAATAAATAATATATATATATACTAGTTTAGTTCAATTAGATATTTCTCTAGACGAATGTCAATCAATTGAAATGTGGAGTGTAAAGTTTTCAATAAAAAGAGTGAGAGTATTAATATTAAACAAATTGCAAAGACTTTTTAAAAAAAATTAACAAAAGCAGCTCATTCACAAACACCGACTCAGAAAATACTTGCAGACCAGAAAATCCCTACAAATATTGAAATACGTCGAAACTACATAATATAAATGGCACGAAAATTTAAAATAAGGCTTAAGAAGCCAAAATGTACAAGTAGCGAAAAAGGAAACTTTGAATTTTTTTTTAACTATCGTGCTTTCCTTTCATATGAAGCTTTTGGAATGATTTTTTTTGTTTTGGGGAACTATGGTACTTTCCTCTCACGTGAAGCTTTTAAAATGTGTCTGAACAGAGGCTAGCTGATTTGAAGGATCAACGGCATAGGGTTCTGCCGAGGCATGCATGACGATGCAATGCATCGCAACCTTACACGTAGAACGCATTAAGAAATCGGTAGCAAAGGAGCACGGCATTAAAATGAATGGCCAACATCAATGTAATCGAATCAGGTTGAGCTGTGGATACACAAAATGATCGCGATTGAGCATACAAAATTTCTCCATCGTGGGAAGGATTGTGTTTGCTTAGAAATAAAATATTTTAATATCCTGTTTATTAGGGTGGCGTATGACTGGAGCCCCACAGCTTACCAGACACTCCAAACACAACTATACTCTGATCATGGAGGGGGCGGGAGTTGTGGAGATGCCTATTCCCCCTTATCTTTATGCACGGGATTTTGTGAAAGGCGAAAAAAAAGAGAAACATGATGCTGGTACCTATAAGGAAATGGTGATCTATATTGAAGCAGGGGAAAGTGGAGTCTTTATTTTGAAAGTCTGCTGCCAAAAGACCTGAATACATAAGCTACGACAGCAGCAGGCGCTGATGAGAATAGCTGGGAGACATACTGTCCTGGAATGGAGCCCTCTCCTCCTTCAGAATATGATACCTCTCTTAGAGATCTTTATAGTGTTGCCTGGATGGAAGACAGTGAGATGAACAACTTAAAGAAGGAAACCTTGGAGCACCAGTATAACCTTGTTAAGCGCAGAACCTCTAACCATAACATATGTGTCTGGCTCACATGTTATGTAATATGGCCCTGCAAATGCTAATGCCACTTTGGCCACTGAGAACAACTTACCACTATTTGAAGATACGGAGGCAAGAACCATAACCCAACGAGATGCAGATATTTTCTTTACTTTTCCCAAAAGGGTATAGCGAGGAACGGAGGAGAGGGGTTTTCTTGTTGGAGAGTATCTTGAAATCGACCATGTTTCTGGGAGGCATTCTGTAAGAAAAAAAAGCAGTTCACAATGCCTTGTCTAGGCGTCCACATTTTTGCCTACTGATCTACAGTGCAGCTGCAACTACAACGTCTACCAAAACATATTTCCACTGTATACTTGATCGATGTCCATACCTGGTTTCAAAGCTCCCATTTTGGCGCCAATATTAATCTTTGGGCATTCCAGAATGCCCAGCGTTCCCGCAAACTCTGCACATTTTTTCTCATTGGCATGGTTGACATCACAGCACGATTTTTGCAGGTAAGTCACTTGTCATTGTTTCAATGAATGCATTTTTTGGGGAGTTTAATCTGGTAAATTTGTACGCTGCTGGATGATGTTTTTATTTCAGTATAAAATAATTCTGTTTTTAGCTATTTAATGAAAGCACTGGTCTGGTGTTTTTATTTAGCAATATGTGCATGCTTGCTTCCGCATTTTGCATACAAAACTTCCAATTGCAGTTACTCTCTTTTCTTCGTTCAATCAATCTTACAAAACCACGATTTTACCGCATTTATTAATTAATTAAAAATAAAAAATGCATTACATCTTTTTTTTAATTAATTAATAAATGAGGTCAAATTGTGGTCCTAGCAATACAAATTTTGGTTATGTATAACTAATACAATAATCTGACTATATTTGAACTGTCCGGTACCTAAGGTAGTGTCGAATGAGACCCTTACTAGTATATCTGAACAACTAAGGAAGAGTAGTCAATTAGTTATCATTTCCCTCATTCTTTCATATATTGAAGCATTCCAAGGTCTATTGAGCTCTTATGTCATATTGAATAAGTACATTATAGATTGTGTTACTCAAGGGACGTGCTTTTTAGAGAATGTTAGTCATGCATTAGGTATTTAAAGGTTTAAAAATTTAGATTAAGAGGTAAGATGGTTGTAAATTTATTCAATTAGTTTTTGTCCGCAAGTTTAGATTTAATATAAGAGTAAAATGGGATTAACTCTACATTCGATCTTGTCTTTGGAATAAAATATAATAATATCAAAGATTCAATAAATGAATTTTGTTTAAGACCACCTTAATGGTAATACTTGATAGGATTTGTATAAAGGAAGGAGGTTGATGAAAAATATTCAATTGACTAGTGTAATTGTTTAATACTGTTGTAGACCATATAGAAATATGTTTCCATGGCTATAAATTCAAATTTCTATTTAACTTATTAATATCTATCTTTTGGTCATCTTCATCCTTGATAATGCTTGGTCACCATATTTTGTTAAGTGGGTACCCCCTTGCATTAGTGTTATAATTTTGATAGTTTAACTGATTTATCTTTATTTGCTTGATTTATCATTAATTTATAGGATTGATAGAATTGACTTTTTTTTCCATTAATTCGGGTATCATTTGATTTATCTTTATTTGCTTGATTTATCATTAATTTTGATTTTGAATATGTGTTTTTATCACAGAACCCAACATAGGAAGGGCCACAATTGCAACATTTTTTTTCCTACTATTAAGCACCATGGTGTTGCTGCAAAGAGCAGGAACTCCCATAGAGCATGGCTGGCACAACCCACATGAGCAAGGCAGGTAAGGATTTTTTTATAAATCCTTGGTTAGGAAATAAAGCTTGTTAGTGTCTAAACAAATTCTTTCACTTTTCCTCTCATTATTCATGCCATGCACCTATCATAATTTATATTTTCAACACATCTCATGTTTGTAATGAGGATTGTATTCCATTTATGCATTTGATTTTAGAATAAGTTAAAGCACATTAATTCCTGAATAAATTATATTCTCTAGTGGACATCGATATCTAATGTTAAGTTAGTTTAAATTAAAACTCCTTTCTGAATTTAGGCATCCCAACCTTCCCATGTCCTAGCTGTATACCTATTCACAAGTCATCCCCCCCACTCCCTCCCCCAATATTCCACAATCCCTGGTGTATGTGACTCATATTGTTATATATACATTAGGAAATGAATCTAAACAATCTTTATGGGGCATTTTTCACTTCAATTGAATATCTTCATATAAAATGTTCAAAAATTAGATTTGCAGTTAATAGAATTTTCGAACACTAGCACAAAAAGCTATTACATTTAATCAATAACCCATATAGTAAAAATAATCCTATTTTCATATTTTTTTCCCTACCTTAGAATGTAAAATAACAACATATATTTAATTTTGTTTGGATGAAAGATATTTGCTATCCATGGTATTTACTTATTTCAAATTATGTAATAGTACTCTTTCCTGGGTCAATTCCGTGCCTTTGGGTCTTTTTTGCATCTAGATTTATCCTCTTGCATCGATCTGATCCTTGTGAGTGTGTACCTCCTCTCTATGGGTTGCCTGATTTATCTTTGTCTATTCTGTACACTCCATTTGTCTGAATATTGGTGGTATTTAAAAATCTCTTTAGAGGATTGTTGTTATGTTGCTAGGAGTCATGTTATCTTACGTTAACCCCTAGAAAACTTGTGTAAAGGATTTGAAACAACAAGCTTCAATTGTGCAAATGTATCTAGGATGAATGTGTAGACTTAGATTCCTTTTAGTGTACCAAATCCAAATGTTCTTCTAATAATTAGCCTTAATCAACCCTAGGATGAGAAAAATGTTCAAATTTGAGAGAATGTAAAATGGTTGCAAATGAATGCTTTTACATACAAGAACATTGCATCAAGTTGTGTAAATGTGTTTTTAGTTGGTTCATAACAACTAGTAGAATAGGTGAGTCTAGCATTTTAAATTTCCATGGGACAAATCCATGAGTGCAGGGTCGACCCTACATTTGTGGAAATGATCCTGGACTCAGAAATGCTCATATCTAGGTATCAGATGTATTGGAATAGGTGCATGGCTAAGCATAGTTAGCAGCGGCTATCCAGCCCCAGGTATGCACCGGGGTATGGATGCCTTCCCATCATGCATCATCCATCGCTGCATTTAATTAAACATTCCTTCATGTCAATGTCGTGCCTTGTCAAGTCGGAGTCAACCACCGCCGCCATCAAACTCCCATCCTACACACCGATGGTATTTATTTTTAATGCAAATAGCAAACCAATAATTTTTATTTTTTATTTTTTCAGATAAATAATTTTTTATATAATAATAATATAATTAACTTTAAAAAATATTAAAAAAAAAACAATTTATTTTAGTTTTTTTTTTAAATTAATCATTCACAAAATGATTGTTTATTTTAATAATGGTGGTTGTTTTGCTAAAATAATTTTAATAATGGTGGTTGTTTTGCTAAAATAAATAATTTTTTTATATAATATAATATAATTAACTTTTAAAAAAAATATTAAAAAAAAAAACAATTTATTTTATTTTATTTTTTAAATTAATCATTCACAAAATGATTGTTTATTTTAATAATGGTGGTTGTTTTGCTAAAATAAATAATATATTAATCATAGTTTATTTTTACTAAAATAATTTCTTACGCCGAAGGCATATCCTATGTGAAGTTGCCCAACCTAAAATGTACAATCAATGGTTCATTATCTTCAGGAGACGATCAAAATGATCGGGGCCATTAATTTTTTTCGCCGCTCTTTTTAACCTGGAAATTTTTTGGTCACTGCTGGTCTTTTATATCCTTTACGGCAGTGTCATTGTATCATACCCAACTTGCATTGTATGCCTGCGCTGGCAGCTCACGTGTACTACTAAACTGGTATGGCATTAATAAATATTGTACGATGAAATTGTATGCCTGCGCTAGCAGCTTACGTGTACTACGAAAATGGTATGGCATTAATAAATATTGTACGATGAAATTGTATGTCTGCGCTGGTAGCTCAGGTGTACTACGAAACTGGTATGGCATTAATAAATATTGTACGATGAAATTGTATGTCTGCGCTGGTAGCTCAGGTGTACTACGAAACTGGTATGGCATTAATAAATATTGTACGATGAAATTACAGATCTATTGCCATTTAAGTTATTCCCATAAGCTTATATGTTTTAGCTTGTTCATATTCTCACACGAAAAGAAATCCCAAAATTGATTCACAATTAATATTTTTGTTTAAAGCCTACAAATAGTCAAATATAACCAGTCTCAAAATATAAATATGATCCGGTTATTCCCACAAAATCTTTGGTCAAAATATCTTGCAGTCAACTTTTCATTCACGTGAATAGATTGAAGTAGCTATGAAATTTTGAGGTTAGTCTGATTTAAAAAATTAATATACTTGGTTTACATAAGATTTTTTTCTCTATGCCCAATATTTTCCTTCAGTATGCTTGGCGGTAAACACAATTTGTGGAATCTTGGTTAGTCATTTTGCCATTGTTTCAATGAGAGTTTTTATTTTTAGGAATTTAGGACGATGGGATCAATTTTTTTCTTGGTTTTTTTAAATTTAAAATAAGATCGTTGAGTGTGAATAGATAAAAACAACAGTTACAGAAAATCTAGTTTTGGTTCACGTCATTAAAAAATATTATGGTGTGGTACAGGGTTTTTAAATTTTTCCTGCAAATTTTGCCAATTTTTTCTCATCTGCATCCTCTACAGCAAAACACAATTCGTGCAAAGTCTAAGGTAAGTATGAACAACAAATCGACCTATTCCTTGAGGGTTATCGCCATTTTTTCGCCCGCCCTGCTATATCCAAACGCTGCACATTTAGAAGGCAAGAGACCCTGGATCGAATCCCCACTTTTCAAAGCTGCATCCCCTAACATTAATATTCTTCTATTACTGTAAAACAAAATATGATCAAGTGACATGTAGTACAGATGTGATTTTTCTTTGGTTGTATCGGCTGTGCATTTATTGTCGTCAAAAACTCATTAGGGGAAAGGACCCAGTAGTTGTGCACCCTAACTTCGTGCTTCTAATTGTCCTATGTGGAAATTTCAAATCACTCCCAATTTTTTACAGCAGCTTACTTGGCAAGTCCCCTATGTATAACTAAGGTTTCAGGGCCACATCATCAAATATGATGCCACATCAGTGTGCTTTTTGTCAAGGTGTCCAAAAAGGCCCAAAAAAAAAGTGAGACCAATACTTGTGAATTCACAGCATGTTTTATTGAGCGCTGATGTGGAATCACATGATTGGTTGCTTTTTAGATCAAAGGAATACATTTTGTTTAATTATGGGTAGTGATCATCAACACTAACAACTTTAAAGTCACAACTATTGGACATTATATAAACAACTGCTATCACAACTATTGAAACATGCTCAGGTACTGGGTCCTCTCCCCTAATCAAACTGAATATTAGAAGTGTTTTTTTTCTTCCTGAAATAACTCACACGTGCTGTCAAAATAACTGACACACGTTGAATGAAGTAACGTGAACAGGGGAAAACACCGGTGATTGAAAACTTCGAAAATCAAACGGTTGAAATTATTTGAATCATCTTGCATCCTTTTTTAGCAGCTTGGGCCACCGATTTAACAATTTAGCAGTGCCAATTAAAGTTAAAATTTCGTTTCCAGGCGTGAAGCGAGGACTTTATGATTATTTTTTCAACCGTTGGCATTTGCGAGTTGCGGATATTAA
>VDFB02192704.1:0-21988 GCA_007258455.2 Sequoia sempervirens
ATATTTCATTATCATTTCATCATATATAGTCATTTCATTTCATTCATTTATCATTTCATTTATCATTTCATTTAATATTGCATTATCATTATCATTTAATATTTCATTATCATTTCATTATAGTCATTTCATTTCATTCATTTATCATTCATTCATTTATCATTTCATTTTCATCATCATTTAATATTGTATTATCATTATCATTTAGTATTTCATTATCATTTTACATTTCATTTTCATCATCATTTAATATTGCATTATCATCTAACATTATCATTTCATCATTTTCTTTACCATTATCAATATCATTCTCTTTTTACATTTCATCACATATCATTTTTTTCATACATCACTATTTCATAGCAGTATTCCTATCATCCCATGTCATAACATTTTATCCACTCATGACATTTCACATCACATCATATCATAATGCATATCATGAACACAACATTCATTTTTCATCTTTTATCTGCATTACAAAATCCAAAAATACACATCATAGGTAATTCATTTGCATGACATCATTAGTACACATCATCAAATCGTAATCATAATAAAATATCATAATCAAATCATCCTACATATCATCAAATCTCCACAAACACAGACATAAATGCATATCATATCATCACATCATAAAATGCACATCACATCATCATCAAAGTAATCATCGCCGCTGCATATCATCACTCATCAAAAATGATACAAATGTCCAAATGTCCAATGAAACTACAATGTCCAATACCTCAAATATAATCAGAAATGGCATATACATGCTAAAAAAAAAATGCTATACATCATAAAGTCTAACTGGTCGATGCTCCTGATGGTGCTGGTCCGGAGGGAGGGGTCTGCCACTAGTGCCTGCATCTGGGTCCTGCCATGGCCCTGTCACTCCCCTGCTCTGGGTATGTGTCCGTGATCTGCTCCAGGTCCTGCTGTGGGATCGCGGGTATGGCTCTCTGTGCTCTGGAGGACATAGCTCCTCATATCTCACCCTGTAGTACTCAGCCTCCCTAGCCATCTCCATACCCTCTGCAATGGCATCTGCCCGTTAGCGCCTGCTCACGATTGCCCATCGGAGTCCTGAGCCAGCCGCCTCGGCGTCTGCCCGTCCTTTGAATGCATCCTCGTGATCCGCCAGGCAGCAGATTGGGGTGATTGCACGGCCGCACATTGCCACCGTGCAGTACCGGCGTGCTGTGGCTGCGCAATAAAGGCGCTGCGCAGGCCAAGTGACCACGGCGCACGCGATGCGGGCACGAAGGGTGGCTATGCGATGCGGTGAGGGGGCCATGCGGATCCTTGTCGCCTCTATCCCTGTCACCGGTCGTCGCGCCATTTGCACACCCATATCGGTCCGAACCTCCCCAGCACATGTCCCCCCTCTCCACCGTCATCCCCACTATCATCATCATCATCTGAGCCCTCCTCTCCGCTCTCCACCTCCTCTCCTCCGACTGCTCCCTGCTCACCGCCAGCCACATCCTCCTGTCTACCTGCCCCGGGCTGCGGTACTACCAAAATCGGTGCTGGCTCATCTGGGCTAGTAAATCGTGGAAATGGATGCATGTGGAAATAGGCAGCATACTCATCGGACATCCCAGCATCCACGATGTCTCGTCTGTCAACCCATGCCTCAGGTGCCAATGCCATGAACTCTGTGTAGGCAGCCTGATACAAAATACACGGCCCCCATCCGGCCTCATCTCTACTCCGGGCGTAGTGTGCAACCCCCTGCGGCATCCCCTGCGTAAATCCGAACTGCCTCTGCACCCGCAATGCCAAAAATCTCTCCAAAATGAAGGGAGTCCTCCATATCAGGAATCACAGAATACATACATAGGGCATCTCTATATCATCAGTCGCCCATGGCTCACAATCCAAATACGGTCGCCATATGACTGTATCGATGTCATCTAGCAGTCGTCTCCAATAATCTACCTTCCCCAGTTTGGGCTGGGTAAGGAACTCATAATACATATAGATATATGGCCTGCCTGGTGGCCTCACTCTGGAACATGCCGGCCTCGTCACAGCAAAATGCTCTCATGCCCAGATCTGTAGTAGCGTAACCCCACAAGATAAACTGGACGATCCTCTGTAGACCACCTGGTGCAAATCGTGATAGAGATGAGCTAACATGCAGCTCCCCCATGCATATCTCCTCGGCTGTAGCATCATCTGCTCTAGAATCCTGCCCCAGCCCACTGACAATCCCTTTGCTCGGCGATTCGGACAAAGGAGACCTCCGATGAAAGCACCCAAAACTGCTGGCAAGGCTGGATATCCGTGAAAGTCTGCCCACGGTACCCAGTACCCGGCTATCTGCGCATCTCCATACACTCTCCTCAAAGCATCCATACCTCCAAGCTCCTTGTGATCATAATACACAAGGGCTCCGACAACTGGAATACCTAAGATCCTGTACACATCCTCAGGAGTCACTGCCACCTCACCGGTCGGCATGTGAAAGGTGTTGTGCTCTGAATGCCATCGCTCTGCAAGTGCTGTCAACAATCCTCTGTTGACCCAAATCAGCGGCATCGCCAATAAGGGTCTCAAACCGCACGCATCAATCAATGCTCTGTCAGCAGGAGTCAACTCAGGGATCCTATCCCATCCTGCTAAGTG
This sequence comes from Sequoia sempervirens, assembly GCA_007258455.2. Classification (NCBI taxonomy): domain Eukaryota; kingdom Viridiplantae; phylum Streptophyta; class Pinopsida; order Cupressales; family Cupressaceae; genus Sequoia; species Sequoia sempervirens. Next base: position 2,638 of record VDFB02192704.1, read on the forward strand.
TCGCTCTCTAATCTGGAGGTTTTTGAAAACCTCCTATTTTTCATTACAAAGATCATCCATTAGACTCATATCAAATATTCACACAATATCAAATCAGACTCATATCTATCAATGAACTATATCAGACCCATATCAACGACTCATATTTATCAATGCAGCAAATCAACGACCCATATCACACAATCAGCTCTATCAATCAAATCAAATCAACTCTATCAAGCTGGATATCATATCACATCTATCCTACCATCAATTACTATTTGTTTTCTATCGCAGGAAGCAAATTTATCAGAAGTCATATCAGTTCAATCTACTCTTTGTTTTCTACCCTAGGAAGCAAAGTTATCAATCAATCATTCGATTTTTCTATCATCTTTACCCATATCAGCATGATGACACGACATTTTACCTATCTATTGACCAAAGAAGCAATACACATCATCATTTTCATCAACACATCAATTCTGCCTATTTTCCCATATGCGCCATTCTTTTGACAGGATGCGCTAAATCCCATATGCGCCGTTCTTTTTACGGGATGCGCTTAAACAGACTCCCTATGCGCGTTTTCCCATATGCGCCACTTTTCTCATCCTATGCGCCACTGTTTTTGCTGGATGCGCGCTTTCCTGTATGTGCGTCTGTTTTCCCTATATGCGCTCTATCCCTAAAATTTTCAAACCTACCCTATATGCGCGCTAGTTTTTACGGGATGCGCTACACTGGTTTTTCTAAACATTTTAACATCTATGCCCTATGCGCGTTTGTTTCTACTATATGCGCGCCTGTTTTTTTCGAAAGCGCCTAAACATTGCTATATGCGCGCAAACGTAAAATTTTAAAACAGAAACCATGGAAAATCATGAAAATTTTGATTCAAACAGAAAAATTTGAAAGCATAGGAGGATCGATCGACTCACCGGTGGTCCATAAGCAGCTGGCCTCTAATATCTACGTGATCTCTCGAATCGGTGGCGATGATACAGAATCTCCATGTCGCAATGTCGCTTTCACAGCTACAGTTTTCACCAAACTCAACAGTGCAAATGACTTGTCTCTTTCAACCTTTTACCTCTTAAAGGTCAAAACAAGGGTAAAATGGGACTTTATTTTCAAAATGGACATTTCTTTTCTGTCGCGAGCTAAACCACTTTCCTCTCATCCGTGATTTACCTCCCGAGGGGGCATCATCAGCAAGAATATCGAAAGTACATCAGGGGCAAAAATCTTATTTTCTTTGAAGCAATGTGTTTTACACATCACTTCAAAGAGGGGCAAAATGTATATGTCTAAAATTGGTCATGATTAAGCTTGTTAATTAATTAAATATGATTTATTTAATTAATTCCTCTAATGTCATCTACATATAAATAAATTTAGTTATTTATTTATATCGTTCATCTTCTAAATTCTTCTACCTTAAATTAAATAAATAATTTTATTTAATTACTAACATTTCTACCTCCGCTTGATTAAATTAAATAAATTTTTATAATTTATTTATATTTAATTATCATTTGGTTCTAAAGTTTAAATATTTTTAAATATTTGAATAATGGAATATTCTCCATCCCATATCCGAATTAAATTAAATATTAAATATCTTATTTAATATTCCTCACTCTAATTTCATTTTAAACATAATTAAATATGAGTTATTTAATTATGTAAGTTTCTATTTTCATCTCCACTTTTAAATTAAATAAATTTATTTTATTTAATTTCTAACTCATGCTAACTCACCCTTCCAAATTCGTATCTCATCTTTCGAAATGGAAGTTTCCCTTCGAAACTCAATGACGAAATTGAAGAAAAGGGAAACCTTCCATCCTTCTCTTCCACTTTCGAAAATCTCCCGCCGTCCATTCGAAACAAGCTTAATCTGGACCGTCGATCGATTCAGCCAATCAAACCCGTTCGAAAACTCTATAAAAGCCCGTGCAAATCCAAGCCTTGGTTAATCATCCACATTCACACGCATGCACTTGCCTACGCATACCTACGTTCATGCAATCAGCCTATGCATTTATATCATTTTCAGCATCACATCCATACTTTCATATTAGCATAGATTTGCATTTCGCATAATATGCATTTCATATCTCGTTCTTCATGCTGTCTTTTTGTTGAGTTGGATCTGCTGGTCTGAGAGCCATTCGAAAACAACAAAACGCTGAAGTTAGAGGAGGATAAGACGGTTTCGAGAAGCTGCGATTACGGTTTGCATTGTTCTGTTTCTTTTCAGCTTTTCGATTTAATGTCTTATTAACATGTGTTTGATTTCTATTTAATTAATCCAATATTTCATACACACATATTGTTATCTTATTAAGCTCCATGAAAAAGAAATAAGTGGAGTATTCTTATTTTAACTCTAAATGACAACTTGAACTTGATTTACAAGTTCACCCTTCAAGACACACGAGCTCCATATACATTATTAATTCCATTGACTTTGCAAGTCAAGACCCCAACAATAATTTGAAATGATCTAACTTTGAAACACAAGGAAAATATCAATAAACATGATTAGGGCATTGAGTTTAACACTCGAACCCTAAAATCCTTTAATCATTTTGTATTTTGAAAGACTCATTCAATAGTCGCCCTGCCATGGTGAGAGCACTAGGGTTTGAAGCTTTGGAGACCAATTTTTGGCTGCCTCTATGTCAATTTTCTTCTATAGAATTTAATGGTAAATCTTTTTTTCTTCAATGTGGATCAATTTGACTTCATTTTGAAGCATTTTGAAAGGAATCTTGGCCTTCATGGTTGCGGCTATGGTATTTGATTTGACAGTATTTTGTATATATTTTCCTGTTGATGCCTTGATCATTAGGTTGCCATGAAGAGGATTGTCTGAAGTTGAAAAAAATTAAATATGTCTCTCATCAGGAAATAATTGGTAAGTTGTTTCTTGGTTGAAAATGTTGAGAGTATTTTGTTTCTCTGAAAGAAATGATTCATTGTTTGTGTATAAAGAGCTATTCTTCAGGCTGCGACCTTTGCAATTTTTTTTGGATGTATTCTCTATGTTTACTTGCATTATTTAAACCTACCTCTATGGATTCTTTTATGTTCATCTAGAACTCTATATTATGGGCCACGACTTCACTTCGAGGCTTTCATTTCATTTTCCTAAATGAGGAACTTCTATTTGTTTCTCTTAGTGAAAACTGTGGTTTGCATTTACTTCATCTTGGATCCTTCCATTATGAGTGAGCTCGAGGGTTTTCTTGAAACCCTAGCTATTGAAGTTGGTACCTTTCATATTCTGTAAATGGGCCTCTAACTACTTAAAACTTATGCATTATGCATGGCTATAATAGGACTGTGTTGTGCCTTGATCATTTCACTGAAACTTTGCATATTGACTGTCATGCTTCACATTGTGACTGCAACTTTCCAGCTTAGAGATTATTGAAAACAAGGCTGCATACATGAATTACTGCTCTATATATAGTGTTTTCTACTCTCTACTCTAGGCAGTATATGACTTGTTTCCTTGATTATTCCTTTTGTCTCCACTGTTTCAAAACTCCTTGAGAATAACAAAGAGGGAAAATCCCTCTCTCTCTATGCTGAAGACTATGGGAGTTTCTTTTGTTGTTTATTAAATGAATGCATAATGTGATTGTTTTATGGTCACTGTATCTCCATAGTTACTAGGCTCCTTTCATTTCATTATTTAACTATGGTGCTCATTTATAATGCTGCTCTTCACCTCTATTTACATGATGAATCCTTGTGAATTTGGATTTAGTTATTTGATCACTGTTTATGATGCTCATTTGGAGCTTAATAGCATGCATCTGTAGCTTCATTCATGGCTTCCTCCTTTAATGTTGTTATAGATTACTCTATTATGTCCTTGATGTACCTATAGCTTATGTGGACTGCCTTTTGATGATGGTACTCTTTTTTTATGATGTACACCTATTTCTCTTTGAGTCTCTTAAAGACTATATATGTATTTCAAAAGTTGTTTAGAAATAGTCTAAAAAGGATTGATACCCTACTCTCCCTTCAATATAAAGGAGCTCAATACCTCTCTAAAATGCAAAAGAATGTAAGGGAGAGCTGAAACAAGATATCAATAAAATTGATGATCTCTTAACATGTTTTGATCATTCTCTTAGTATGATGAGCAATAAGATGCTTGCTCAAACTGCTTTCACCATGTTGAAATAAGGCTGCTTTATGAATCTCTTCTTGGTTACAACAACTTCTCTTAATGACTATTTTGAATATTTCATGACTCTCATATAATGATGTGAATGAGAGGGTGTCCTCCTAATATGCTGGGCTCAACCCTTGTGGGAGCCCATTTTGCTCCACATATATGATGAAAATTGATCATGAACATAATGAACCTATTCCTACACATTAAACAAACAAGTTAACAAAATAATTGAAGCTGAAAGCTTCCATTGAAATTTGTACTCCCTGAACATCTACCTTTTTGATGACTTAATCATCTGGTGAATGCCTGATAGGATGTAGATTACATTTCTATAGGAAATATAAGGATAAGGTAGAATGCGATTTTTCATTTCTCTAACACCACCTTTCATCAATCTTACAGGTAAACCTTGGAGCTGGAGGTGGACCTAGAGTTGGAACTGAACCAAGATCAACACAACTGTAACGATGATTCATCATTCCAGGCAATGACAAATCACCTTCTCTCCTTATTCTTATATTATATTCAGTTGTGTGATCTTCATTTCTTTCTTGTATTCAATATTTGATTAAGTAATCAAATCAAGCTACTTCCACGACTTGTGTGGGACTTTGGTTTTTACAATATGAATAAAACAACATTTCTTATGCAAATTTATGAGTTTTTATGTTATAAAAAATTGCATAATAATACTAGAAATTCAAAAGTAATCAGATTTATACAACAATGAAAAGCAGAAAACTTTGAAACTACATGTGTTCCTTTTAATGATGAATGCAATTCAACTCTACCTAAATTGAGCTGTAGCTAAAATAGGTAACAATTTGGTGACCTTTGTAGAGTGTTTTCCTGCTAAGCACCATAGACAAGTTATGTAGCTTATCCATTAGGAATGGAGTCCATTTTTGTCCTCTTTTGACTCAAAAAAATCTTGTAACTCAGTTGCTGGGAAACAAACAACAACAACAACAAACAAAACTGAAAGAATCTAATCATGACTCTACTTAAGACAGAGTTAGAAAATCGTGCAGAAACTGCACTTATTGAAAGCAAACAATATTGAAATGAAATGTGCCATGGGGCACTTATGGAAAGAAAAAATGAAACTAAAACTACTCTACTATGTACATCTACAAACTTTGTTCTTTAATAGCATTGCTTGAGGTGAATCCCGTTGACAGGGATTGGCAACACCTCGCCATCCAGCTTTGAGAGCTGAAATGCATTATGTTGTTTGCATTCTATTATGATAAATGGGCCATCCCACATGGCATCAAATTTTGTGTTTTTACTAGGTCTATTCGTGAGCTCATCCTATTTAAAAACCAGATCTCCCTCTTTGAATATCCTTGGGACTGCCTTTCTATCAAATCTCTTTTTAATTTGAGCCTGATGCACCTCAAGATTCCTTAATGCTTCTTTTTTGATTTCCTCCAACTCCATTAGCTGTGCTAGCCTAATTTCCATAGGTTATTCATCAAGAAATTCTAGCTCTTTGATTATACTCAATGTAGGCAACTCAACTGAGATAGGTATTTTGGCCTCTTTACCATAAGTTAGAACGTAAGGTGAGTTACCTGTTGCTCTCTTAGGTGTAACCCTATCAGCCCAAAGGGCTAGTTTAAGCTTCTCATGCCAGGTCCTTTGATTATCCTAAATTATCTTCTTTATGATCTTAATCAAATTCTTATTAGTGGACTCTGCTTGTCCATTACCTTGAGGGTAATAATTTGAAGATGTATTCAAAAAAATGTTGTGCTTTACTGACCAATCTGAAACTTTCAAGCCTATGAATGCTAAAGCATTATTAGAAATAATTGAATTGGTGTACCAAACTTGGAAACCAAGTCTTGATAGAAGTTTAAGACAATGTCTCATTTGCCTCCTTCAGTGCAACTGCTTCAGTCCACTTTGTGAAGTAGTTTGTAGCTGTTAATATCAACTTATGCCCAATACTTGAAGGTGGATTTATGGGACCAATAAAATCTAATCCCCAATTGTCAAACAATACACGTGTCTATTCGTGAGCTCATCCCATTTAAAAACCAGATCTCCCTCTTTGAATATCCTTGGGACTGCCTTTCTATCAAATGTCCTTTTCATTTGAGCCTGATGCACCTCAAGATTCCTTAATGCTTCTTTTCTGATTTCCTCCAACTCCATTAGCTGTGCTAGCCTAATTTCCATAGGTTATTCATCAAGAAATTCTAGCTCTTTGATTATACTCAATGTAGGCAACTCAACTGAGATAGGTATTTTGGCCTCTTTACCATAAGTTAGAACGTAAGGTGAGTTACCTGTTGCTCTCTTAGGTGTAACCCTATCAGCCCAAAGGGCTAGTTTAAGCTTCTCATGCCAGGTCCTTTGATTATCCTAAATTATCTTCTTTATGATCTTAATCAAATTCTTATTAGTGGACTCTGCTTGTCCATTACCTTGAGGGTAATAATTTGAAGATGTATTCAAAAAAATGTTGTGCTTTATTGACCAATCTGAAACTTTCAAGCCTATGAATTCTAAAGCATTATTAGAAATAATTGAATCTGGTGTACCAAACTTGGAAACCAAGTCTTGATAGAAGTTTAAGATAGATGTCTCATTTGCCTCCTTCAGTGCAACTGCTTCAGTCCACTTTGTGAAGTAGTTTGTAGCTGTTAATATCAACTTGTGCCCAATACTTGAAGGTGGATTTATGGGACCAATAAAATCTATCCCCACTTGTCAAACGACTGTTCCACTTGAATTGGATGTAAAGGCAAAGCTGCAAGCTTATGCTTTCCTACAAACACTGCACAACTGTTACATTTTCTAATGTAAGCATGAGAATCTTTAAACAATTCAGGCCATTAATACCCAACTCTCATTATCTTCAGAGTTGTTGTTCTTGGTGCAAAGTGGCCTCCAGATGGCTTGTCATGAAATTCTTGTAGAACCTTCTCAATCTATTCTAGTTCTACACATCTGAGAAAAACATTATTATAATCCCTTTTGTACAAAAATCCATCAATTACAACAAAAGGAATGGCTTGAAGCGTGTAATACCTTCATTTGGACTTGTCCAAACCTTCAGGATAGTCACCTGTATGCAGATAATATACCATCTATTGAATCCAATTTGTTGTTGTAATTGGAACAACAATTGATTCCTCATTGTTAAGCACTGTTTCAACTTGTTGATCAATTGATTGGTTGTTTTCTTCATTAAAAAGCTTTTCACATAGGCATTTTCCTCTAACCAGCTTTGTGACTTTAATTTCAATGTCGTACTCCATCACTTTCATGATCCAACCTACTCTTTTATCATTAATGTCTTTGTTGAGTAGAAAAAATTTGATTGTTGGATGTGCGACCAATAACTGTATTTTATTGTTTGACAACATATGCTTAAATTTTTTAAGGCTTCTTACTACAACTAAAACATGCTTCTCTACAAATGAATATCTAGCTTCATAATCATGCAAAACCTGACTAAAGAAATCCACAGGCTACTCTAATCCTTCTTCATTTTGTTTATAGAGCATGGCTGAAATTGTATCAACACTTCCAAATGCATATAATATAAAATATTTATCAAAATTTGGATTTATAAGTGTTGGGGCTGCTGCAAGTTCCTCTTTAATTTGTTCAAAATTGTTCTTACCTTCCTTTGTCCAGTTGAATTGAATGTTTTTCTTCAGCATGGCTGTAAGTGGCTACAATAAAGTTGTGATGTTAGGAATGAATCTCCTAACAAAGTTAATCTTGCCTAGAAAACTTTGCAAACCCTTTTTATGAGCAAGCAGTGGTAAAGCCAAAATTGTAGTGATTCTTTTTGGGTCAATAGTGATTCTGTGCTTTGAAACAATATGACCCAGAAGCTTTCCTTCATGAACTGCAAAAATGCTCTTTTTGGGGTTTAGTGACACCTCGTACTCTCTGCATCTTTCAAAGATCTGCCTTAAATGCATAAAGTGTTCATCAACTTTCTTTGAAAACATAGTAATATCATATAAATATACTAGAACAAACCTATTAATAAGGCCTTGAAAGGCCATATCCATTGCTCTGTGAAACGTTTCCCCTGCATTAGACTATCTGAAGGACATCTTTTTGTAAGCCATAGTACCCCATTTGGTGGTAAAGGTTGTTTTGTACTAATCTTCCTCTTTAACCAGAATTTGGTTATACCCTAAATAACCATTCAACAATGAAAACCTTTCTAAACCTGAAACAACTTGCAATATCTGTTCCATTGAAGGCAGTGGATAGTGATCTTTGAGTGAATCTATGTTTAAATCATGGAAATCCACACACAACCTTATCTCTCCACTCTTCTTCCTGACAGACACCAAGTTGGAAACCCAAGAGGTATACTTTATTGGAAAGATAATACTACCTTCAACTAGCATGTTTAACTCCATTTTCATAAGGTGTTCTAGCTTGGGATTTAGTGGCCTTTGCTTCTGTCTCATTGGTTTTGCATTGGGTTCTAACTCAATTGTATGTTGAGCCAACTTAGGGTTAAAACCCTTCAGATCTCCATACTTCCAAGAGAATATGTCACTAAATTCTTGGAAAAGCAAGACAATTGCTTGCTATTCTTCTTTAGTATAGACTTTTCCAAGCTTAAGAAGTTTATCCTTGAATATTTCAATTGGTTCATAGTGTTCCTCTTTCACTATGATATTGGATTTATCCTTTCTAACCTGATCATCAGTGTTGAAAATTGATTCAAGGGTCACCAATCCCTTGGGCAACTTATTAGACTTCAGCTGCAAGATCTGATTCTCATATTGTTGCTCAAGCTTTTGCCACTTTCCAACATAAAACTCTACTTCTTCTATCAGAAAACTGATTATTTTCTCATCGCTGTAAAAAACTTGCCAACTAATGTTATTATCAGGTATAGATGGTTTTACTACCACCTTGACATATTGTTGTACCTCAACATTGTGTATATTAGTTGGTATGTCATATTGTGATCCTATGGCAGCAAGCCTATCTGCCTCTTTATTCAGATTTCTAGGAATAGACAACAAGTTAAAAGCATCAAATTCCTCTATTAAATTCCAATTTTTGTGCTTGTATAGCTTCAACAAATCATTTTTAGTTATGGTCAGGTTTCTTACCTGATTTGCTATCAACTCTGAATCACCGAATACTTGGAGACATTTGATACCTTTCTTTCTGGCCCATTCTAGGCCATGAATTAATGCCTCATACTCAACTATATTGTTAGAATAGTTGAAAGCAAAGCGAAGTGATGAAAAATACCTCTCTCCATCAGGTGAAATGAGCATAGCTCTTCCACCAGCACCTACTTTACTCCTTGAACCATCATAATACAACTTCCAAAGCTGCTCAATCTGCTGTTCTGGCTGTATTTCCTCTTTGACCAGATTTGGAATAATCACATCAGGCTCCCGAATCATGTAAATTCCCAAACCTACCTCATCCATGAGACTAAATGGATCAACCTCATGATTCTCGACTGCCCACTCATCTAAATTTATGTTGGGAATGCCCTCGATAGGTACAGTGGGGTCGAGGGTCATGGTTTGATCCTCCTGATCATGAAAAACTAGGTTTGCATTGATAGGATTTGCAACATAAGGCTCAATATGGTCTTTAGCTTGTGGCTCTGATTTAACAGTTACTCTAGTACCATACCTAGTATTGAAAAACATGTGTGACCAGTTTGATGACAAATATCCTCCTAACTTTGTTGTAAAATCTCTAGAAAGGCAAATGGAAAAGTAAGGAGGTAAATCAATGACGTAAATGTCTTGTGGAATTGAAAAGTTCAGACAAGCATGAAGTGTAAGAGGAAAACCTTTAATCACTCCAATAGACTTAATGGATGTACCATTTAATTGGACTACCCCTTTTGACAATGGTTCATAACTGAGTCCTAACTTATCTACTAGCTATTTGGGCATAATGGAGTTGCTTGCTCCTGAGTCTATCATGCAATTATGTACTATGCTATTACCAATAATCAAACTAACATACAAGGGTGGTGGCTTTACCTCTTGAGCTAGATTTTCTTTCTTAACTTCTGAACTGTTTGCAAGGACTCTAGGCTGCTCTTTAGTAGATTCTTTAAAAAAAGAAATCTTAGCTGGAGCCTCTTGTAGGGTTTCTTTCTGCTTAGGAAGATGTGAAGCATCCAACATGGTCATGTTGACTGTGGCCTTTTTCATATGATCAACAATATTAAAGGTTGTGCCACTAACATTTTGCTGCACTTTAGGAACAACAACTTCTTTCTATATTGGTGCTGGCTGTGGTTGAGCTTTAAGCTATTCTTTAGCAGGTTCATCTTGTCCTCTTGGTAAAATATGAATGTTCTACAAAGAAGAGGGCTGTGGCTACTCCTTAGCAGCTGCAAATGTCTGATTTTTATGCCGAACTATTTGCTATTTTCCCTTATCAGCCTGTTGTTTGTCTTTTTCTGCTTATTGTTCATTAGAATCAGCTTGCTGCCTTAGATCAATAGCTCTCTTTTTTGACCTCATATTGGATGCAATAGAGGTAGTTGATTGATTCTTCCCTTTCATGTGACTGACTCCACACAACTCATTCCCTTGCAACATCTAGATCATTCTGCTGCTTTTGATCATCTTGCTAATCATTGGATTCTTTTGCTATATCTTCTGAAGCAACATAATTGCTCTGTACCATGAGTTCCTGATTAATTACTTTGTTCATAAAGGTAGCCTGATTATGAGGCTGATTACAGGGATAACACCATACGTAATCATGTGCTAAGTTGTTTTGCACAGGTAAAATCTCTTTTGAAGAGCTGGCAACATTGGGGTTATATGGCTAATTTCGCCTAGCATTGTAATTTCTCCTCTATCCCTGGTAGTTAGCTTGATAAGGTAGTCTATTTGGCTGAAAGGGTGTTTGATAAGGTCTGAAATTTTGGCCTTGCTGGTTTTTAAGGCTTACTAAGTTGTTACTCACAGTTTGTAGTAACTTAGCCATTTGATGTTGGTCATTTAACAACTGCTGTTAGGTACCCCTAAGCTCTTGCAGGTCTGAATTTGTTGGAACAACATTATTTTGTATTGCTGCCTAAAAACCTAAGGTTGGAACAATGGGTATTATGGAAATAGGAGGCATCTAGATAGGTATTGAAGGCTAGACATCTGGGAAAAAGGGCATAGGAGGCCAGGGTGCAATCTTACCAGCTTGTATTAAGTTATGATATTGCTATCAAGATTCAACTGTAGTTTTGAGTCAAACTCATTGACCCATGTTTCATGAGTAGTGGTTCAACAAGAACCCATCTCTCATGATATCGAATGGTCCACTTAGCACTCATTGCATCTAGGTGATGCTCACGAGGTGAAGCACGGGTCTGGAGGTCACCCATCCTAGTCAGCTGCGGCCGCTTAGAGTTTTCTCCAAGGTTAAGCCCGCTGAGTTGTTACCCCATTTGCAAAACCTCTAGCAAGTGTATAAACACGTGATCTAGCCATTGGAGTTGCTCTGGGAGGTGTTACTTGTAACACTGGTACTACTTGTGCTACTAGAAAAATAGGTACAAAACTTGAAGGCCTGAGACTGTGCGGTTTAGAATGAGATCTCGGTGTTGATCTTGATCTTGATCCTGATTTGCTCAATCTCCTTCTTGTTGTTCTTCCTCTTCTCTTGGGCAATGATAGTTGCAAATATTTGAATGGATCAATGCTTCTTTGAGTCTTGATACTTCTCATGTGCTATTGAGATTTGCAATTTAAACCAGATAAAATAGATTCGCTAGTCAAATATAAACCTCTGATAGGTAGAAAGCTGCTGTAAACAACAACTTGAAAAATTTGAATTCTTTCTCTAAAGTGAACTTCAGAGTCCCACCGAGTGTGCCAAAAACTGTTATCAATAGGAGTGCACTTGTATGCGAAAGCAAATATACTTTGCAATCCTATGTAATATGGGAATACCTTCAGGTTGTGGGTACCCTATATGAAAGTAAACCTCTAGATTATAGGCTGGCTTCCTATAAGATATTATAATGATTATTTGTAACTTGGATGGAAAAGGGAAGAAAATTTGAAATGAGTGCATAAACTAACGTAAAACTATGGGTGATGCACCTAATTGATAAAAACATGCAACTCTAACTCACAATAACTTTTAGAAAATCTAGCCACACAAATCAATTTAGTAATTTGATCACAAAAATTATTCTAAGGAAGGCTTCAATAAATTTCTTCTTTGGAGGAAAACTGGGTTTTCATAGCATGAAAAGAAAGGATTATTTCAATACACAACCTAAGACCTATGATTTTCATTGCTTTTTAATGCATGCAAGTATAAATGAGACAATGATTTTAAAGGTTATGATGTTAAAACATAGTAAAATCTTATCCAATCATTCATAGAAATAACACAATGATAAGGTAGATACTTGATTCAACTGAAATTAATGGAACTCTTGAATAAAATGGAAAAAATATAACCTGCAAAACCTAATGCTGTATATTAAACTATCATAAAAATGAGTTACAAAATATCTTCTCTCTCAAAATCCAAGAGAGTAAAATTCAAGAACCAAGAAAAAAGATAAACTTTTTCCAATATATACAATAGAGGGATTCAAAAAGCCAAGGGGAGATAACTGAAGTAAAAAATATCTCAACTATGAAGCCATCCACGAGCAAAATCAAAACTGCCTGAAAATCGGACCCACCAATGCTGTAAACTGAACTTAAACAGCTTAGAACTCTGTGTCACAATGTATATAACTGAATGGTAACTCAAAAAGGCTCCAAAATGCATGGAGGTGGCACTGAAAGTTATATGAATCTCAAAAATATCTTCTCAAATTCCTCTCACAAGCAAAAGAAAAAATGCATGAAAAGAGGTCACATAACTAATGATAACTACAAAAATAAGTAGCCAAACTCCACCTCATATCGTGCATGATAAAAAACACTCAAGAAATGATGTGAAACTAAAGCAAAGTGATAGGAAACTCCACCATTATCTCCATCTTTTCTTTTGCATGAGGCAATTGTATAATTAAATATTAAAAATAATCAAAATGATTATTTTAATATTTAATGTGTAGTTCTCTTTACTTTCCAATTACATATTAAATATTAAAGTAACGTTATCTTTAATATTTAATTGTATTGTTATCTTATTAAGCTCCATGAAAAAAGAAATAAGTGGAGTATTCTTATTTTAATTCTAAATGACAACTTGTACTTGATTTACAAGTTCACCCTTCAAGACACACAAGCTCCATATATAATATTAATTCCATTGATTTTGCAAGTCAAGACCCCAACAATAATTCAAAATGATCTAACTTTGAAACACAAGGAAAAAATCAATAAACATGATTAGGGCATCAAGTTTAACACTCGAACCCTAAAAACCTTTAATCATTTTATATTTTGATAGACTCATTCAATAGTCGCGCTGCCATGGTGAGAGAACTAGGGTTTGAAGCTTTGGAGACCAATTTTTGGCTGCCTCTATGTCGATTTTCTTTTGTAGACTGATGGTAAATCTTTTCTTCTTCAATGTGGATCACTTTGACTTCATTTTGAAGCATTTTGAAAGGAATCTTGGCCTTCATGGCCGTGACTATGGTATTTGATCTGACATTATTTTATATATCTTTTCTTGTTGATGCCTTGATCATTAGGCCGCCATGAAGAGCATTGTCTGAAGCTGAAAACATTTAAATGTGTCTCTCATTAGAAAATAATTGGTAAGTTGTTTCTTGGCTGAAAATGTTGAGTCTTTTGTTTCTCTGAAAGAAATGATTCATTGTTTGTGTATAAAGAGAAATTCTTTAGGTCGTAGCCTTTGCAATTTTTTTTTGATGCATTCTTTGTGTTTACTTGCATTATTTAAACCTCCCTCTATGGATTCTCTTATGTTCATTTAGAACTCTATATTATGGGCTGCGACTTCACTTCGAGGGTTTCATTTCATTTTCCTAAATGAGGAACTTCTATTTATTTCTCTTAGTAAAAACTGTGGTTTGCATTTACCAAATCTGGGCTCCTTCCATTATGTATGGGCTTGAGGGTTTTCTTGAAACCATAGCTATTAAAGCTGGGACCTTTCATATTCTGTAAATGGGCCTCTAACTGCTTACAACTGATGCATTATACATGGATATCATAGGACTATGTTGTGCCTTGATCATTTCACTGCCACTTTGCATACTAACTATCATGCTTCGCATTGTGACTGCAACTTTCCAGCTTAGAGATCATTGTAAACAAGGCTGCATACATGAATTACTGCTCTATATATGGTGTTTTCTACTCTCTACTCTAGGTAGTATATGACTTGTTTCCTTGATTATTTCTTTTGTCTCCACTATTTTGAAACTCCTTGAGAATAACAAAGAGGGAAAATCCCTTTCTCTCTATGCTGAAGACTATGCAAGTTTCTTCTGTTGTTTATTAAATGAATGCATAATGTGACTGTTTTATGGTCACTGTATCTCCATAGTTGCTGGGCTCCTTTCATTGCATTATTCAACTATGGTGCAAATTTATAATGTTTCTCTTCACCTCTATTTACATGATGAATCCTTGTGAAGTTGGATTTAGTGATTCAATCACTATTTATGATGCTCATTTGAAGCTTAATAGCATGCATCTGTAGCTTCATTCATGGCTGCTTGCTTTAATGTTGTTATAGATTACTCCGTTATGTCCTTGATGTACCTGTAGCTTATGTGGACTGCCTTTTGATGATGGTACTCTATTTTTATGATGTAGACCTATTTCTCTTTGAGCCTCTTAAAGACTATATATGTATTTCAAAAGTTGTTTAGAAATAGTCTAAAAAGGATTGATACCCTGCTCTCCCTTCAATATAAAGGAGCTCAATACCTCACTAAAATGCAAAAGAATGTAAGATAGAGCTGAAACAAGATATCAATGAAATTGATGATCTCTTAACATGTTTTGATCATTCTTTTAGTATGATGAGCAATAAGATGCTTGCTCAAACTATTTTCACCATGTTGAAATAAGGCTACTTTATGAATCTCTTCTTGGTTACAACAACTTATCTTAATGACTTTTTTGAATATTTCATGACTCTCATATAATGATGTGAATGAGAGGGTGTCCTCCAAATATGCTGGGCTCAACCCTTGTGGGAGCCCATTTTGCTCCACATATCTAATTAAAATTGATCATGAACATAATGAACTTGTTCCTGCACATTAAACAAACAAGTTAGCAAAATAATTGAAGTTGAAAGCTTGCATTGAACTTTGTGCTCCCTGAACATCTACCTTTTTGATGACTTAATCATCTGGTGAATTCCTAATAGGATGTAGATTACATTTTTGATGGTAATATAGGGATAATGTAGAATGTGTTTTTTCATTGCTCTAACAACACCTTTCATCAATCTTGAAGGTAAACCTTGGAGCTAGAGTTGGACCTAAAGTTGGAGCTGAACCAAGATCAACACAACTGTAACAATGTTTCATCATTCTAGGCAATGATGAATCACCTTCTCTCCTTATTCTTATATTATCTTTAGTTGTGTGATCTTCATTTCTTTCTTGTATTTAGTATTTGATTAAGTAATCAAATGAAGCTACTCCCACGGCTTGTGTGGGACTTTGGTTTTTACAATATGAATAAAACAACATTTCTTATGCAAATTTATGAGTTTTTCTGTTATTAACATTTGCATAATAATACTGGAAATTCAAAAGTAATCAGATTTATACAACAATGAAAACCTAATAGAAAACTTTGAAACTACATGTGTTCCTTTTAATGATGAATGCACTTCAACTCTACCTATTTTGAGCTATAGCTAAAATAGGTAACATCACCATAGGCATCCATCATCAACTCTTTGCAATGTTGAATCTTGAAAAAGAATTGAGCTTGAAGACTTGCAAAAACCCTAGTTTGCTGCCCTAAAGCTTAAAATTTGAGGTAGAAAATGCTAATGAAACTTATTATGAAAGACTCTTGATACTTGACTTTGGATATTGCTTTGTAAAAATGGCTAAGAGATGTGAAAATTGACCTAAAATGTGTATTTATAGGCAACAACACCTATTTTTCCCATTATTTAGACCTAAGAGGCCGACATCCACCAAAAAATTAAGTTGAATTGATTAAATTCTTGCTCAAAATTGAATTTTCCCCCAAAAGGGACTCATTCGCCACCCTTGGTGAATGGGTTCCACCAGAGGGGACTCATTTTCCCAAGGTGGTGAATGGGTTCCACTAGTGGTTTTTGGAGATGGATTTTCAGGATATGAGTGAATTAAGTGTTGTTTGTTGAGATTTAGATGATTTTTAAGTGAAATAGGCCTCTAGATAAAAAAATAATGGGTCTTAGGGGCCTATAAATGCCATTTTGAAGAATGAATAATGCAGGGGTACTCAAAAGTAGGTCCAGATTAAGCTTGAAATTATCTCTTTTCTCAAGAGTGTCCAATTTTGTATGCCACATTTAGCCCCCACTTTAGCGCCTATATGACTCTACGTGCATATGTAGGCTAAAGGACTCTAAACAATGCACTTTATTGCATAAAAGGATACTTATTCAAAAGGTGGGAGAATGAAGCCCCCAGTGTAGTTATCTGCAATACCACAACATTAGGAATTGCATCCTGCAACACAAATTCATTAATTGTCCAAAAATCCTTTTATCTAACTTCTAGAAATCAAATTCAAGGGTAGATGTATGCCCCCCCTTGATTCTTCTTGCTTTATGGAGGTGGAATCAAGGTAGCAATCTAGCCACGTTGAATAAGGAGCATCATATCGTAGGAAATTTCCAAGTACCATGCCGCTTAATGATAAATGATTGGTGATGTCGGGTGCATAATTACGATTCCAATGCATCAAACGACGTTGAAAACGGAGTTCCCTAGCTCCTGTTATGTTGTTGTGAAGAAAAGGTACTCTATTAACTCTTAAGAAAATAACCCTATTTTAATGCATAAGAGTAAAAGTATGAAAATAGGTGAAAAGAGGTAAAGGAGAGTAATGTGTCACTTACTTTTGCATTTTACCTTCTTGTAGCTTGAGAGTAACTAGTGAGATGAGAAGATGCCGAGTAGACGGGGTTACATGCCTTCACGACTGGATGAGCTTCGAGAGTAGGTGATGCGTGGCGAGCTGTACCATGAGGTGACTTGATTCTATAACTTTCACTTAGTGATTTTGTAATGATTTAATGATTTTTAATGCATTTATAGGTTAATTTAGGATCTTGGAAAAAAAGTTCGCAAAGTGTCCCCTTTTTTTGCAAAGTGTCCCTTTTGTTCGTAAAGTGTCTCATTTCTTCACGATGTGTCCCAAAAGGGTTCTAAAGTGTCTAGGGCCTTTAGAAAAGCACACTAGATGAACTTTAGCACACTTTCATGATGAATAATGTAAAAAATTAAAGATGTTAGATGAATTTTCAGAGCATATTGTTGTGATTTTGATAGGTACTCGCCCAGTTGCGACATTGGCTAGGGGGGAGACGAATTAGTTTTCTTAGAGACTTGGCTCCAACACTATCAGCAGAGGAGATAAAGCATCCGTAGGTAGTAGGCATCTATTGGGCATATTTGATGCCACCTATGAGATACCATGACGCCATGCTGATGGCCCTATGTGAGTGCTGGAACATTGATACATGTGCATTTCACCTTCTGACTGGGGAGATGACTATCACCTTAGAGGATGTACACCGGATTCTCTGAGTTCCTATTTGGGGAGAATGAGTATATTTCTAAGGAGATCAGTCATTTCATAAGAAGGTGGACATGCAATACTGCTTGGATGGACCAGTTCATGATGAGCGCACGAGAGAGCGAATTGAGCTTCCTATCTTGCTATATTCGTGAGCCCCCATAGTGAGATAGATTATGATGCATACGATGGTTCTGGTACTCAATCCCAATGGATGAGCGACACACCTAGATGGAGGATTGGTCCACTTGATTTGTGGGATGGCAAAGAATAGGATGATCTATGCTTGGGGACGCTGCATCTTGGCACATCTTTATTATGATCTTGGTTGATTTGTGTTTCGAGAGATCGATAGTATGCTGCACTGCATGATTCTGCAGGTGTGGTGCCTTGATCATATTACATGCACCAGGCCTATTGGTTTCCCATGTGCCATAGCCGCAGGATATCCACGAGCCTTTGGCTATCCTCTATGACGCTTGTGGTAGTATGGAGACTTGCATTTTTGGACGGTGAGATTTGACCAGCTGGAGGAGGATGAGATCCTATGGAGACCTTATCCACTCACACTTCAGTGGCCAGATCCCACAAGACAACTAAGGAGGATGCATATGGATAGATTCTTAGCTGGTTGACATGACTATGTTATATGTCCTTTCTGTTATGGCCAAGTCATGCGATAGTTTGGGAAGGTGTAAACACCACTGAGGGCATGTCCCTTCATCACGAGATTAGTGCGGAGTGCTTGAAGGCTAGGTGATACCATTTGGCTCACTATAGACCATGTTGTCCAGAGTGACTCTAATGATTCAGATCGCGATTGACCACCAGTCTCTGATGCTAGTGGCGTGATGAGCATGAGGAGTGGTGGTCAGTGACACGACCAACTCCTGTATTTCCCACAGATGTCCCTATAGGTGATGTAGGACCAGTGCCATATGAGGGAGATGAGCCAGAGGATAGGGCCGAGGATGTACAATATAGGGCTGCAGATATATTTACTGATATTATCGATGATGAGTATGATTTAGATGTCAATCTTGAATGTGAGGATTAGGATAGAGGAGAGGAGGATGAGGATGAGGATGAAGAGGAGGAGGATGAGGAGGAGCAATACGAGGAGGAGCCACCCTTGAATGAGGGTGATGATATAGGGACTGAGGATCGACACGAGCGTGGAGAGTCCTCACATACTCGTGTGACTAGATCATGTGTAGTAGCTACAATAGACATTGGGACCCATGGTCAGAGAGAGGCTAGCACATCCTCCATGCCCCCCAAGGAGGATGAGGTTGATATCCCTCATTCGATTGGAGATATAGGTGATGATATTTTATTTTTGATGCATGTATTTTAGTACTTATGCTTTATATATATATCATGATGATGTTTACTGATTGTTTATTGTTTCTACCTCATAGGAGTGACGAGAGACTAGCGAGAGTTCTATTGTCAGGTTTCCATAGAGATAGTGCCTGCATCCATCGAC
>VDFB02192706.1:0-14391 GCA_007258455.2 Sequoia sempervirens
TCTATCTTTCCCCTCTCCATCTCTCTCCCCACTCTCTCTATACATCGCTAATACTTGTTTGTCTTTATCTATATCTATTACTCCCTATCTCTATCTTTATCTTTCTATCTCTCCCTCTCTCTCTTTATATATTTTTATCCATTTTGGATCTCTAATGATCCCCTCTCCTCTCTATCATTATCTGTCCCTCTCCTCTCCATATCCCTCTCCATCTCCTTCTCTATCTTCCTCCCTATCTCTATGTCTCAATCCCTCTCCCTCTCTCTCTTCCTTCCTCTATCTCTCCCTATTTCTATCCCTATTTATCCCTCTCTCTCCCTTTCTCCCTATTACAAAAATAACATGAACCTATTGGTAATGGAGCTTGATTATCTTCCTCATTCAAAGGTTTTATTATAGTTGTTTTTTGGATCCTTCTAAGTGGATGCATTGATTTGAAGCTACTTCTCCATTGAGACCTTTGTTGCACAGATAACATTATTTGATAAATGATCTACTAATTGACCTCATGTGCTACACAAATGTATGCAACTAATAGACCAAAAAATTTCTTCATTGACTTTTCACAGCTCTTCAACGTGCCCATTGCACACCAAGGTGCGATTGCTAGTAAATATTTCACGCAGAATGTCACATCAATCAGCTCTTGTCAACAGTCCGGTAATTATCTGAAGGCCACAATATCCTCTTTCTGCTGTTTATAAGTAAATTATATTACTAGCAAATCCATAATATACAACGATCCCTGATAATTTTAGGCAAAACTAGAAATCGCTCTGTGCTAGCTATAATCAAGAATACGAAGTCGTTATTTAACATAAATATTTGATCATAAGACCAATATTCCCTGGGATGTGTACCAGGGGTTTTTACAAGGTTTCAGGGAGGGGAGACATCCTGGAGACGGGAGGCTGGGGACAGAACCTCCCCTTCCTGTCCTGACATGAGCTACCAAGAAAAGTGCCACATTTGGCACTAGACCCATGTATCCATCAATATCCAACTAACTCCGTCTATAGGGTAGTTCAGCTCACCCAAACAACCACGTCAATAAAAACATCGACTCCTCGGCTTGTCGTTTACACCAGACGTGTCTTGATAGGAATTCGTAGGTTCCTCCGAACATCCTCTAGCATCACGATCATCCACCCCACTGGGAGATGGAAAAACAGATATTTGGCGGAGGTGGGGACGTTCCCCTGTTTGACGACTCCTGTGACGTTGAAATTATTTCAAATAGCAGCAACAAATTATCAAGAAAAAAAGTGTCTACAGATCTTAAAATTCCAGACGTGGCTTGTTTTGTTTTGCACCGGGGAAATAGTGCTTATGTGTAATGGAGAAGATCGAAAGAGATGACCGATTGATATCGCTGCACAAGGCTGAATCTTGAGATCATTATGCATGCTGAATTCTTAAGGTCGGCAACCAAAGCGGCCTTCACAGTCCTGCTACCCAACTTGACGGATTCTATTTAAGTTTTCATATAGCTCCAGGTATGTCCAAATGAGTTCCTACACTCAGACCTGCTGTACTGTAGCCCATTCCCGGCTCCCACGAAGAATACATTGCCATTATGTCTAAGCATGGAATCCATGCACTTATAAAATATAATACTAAAGAATTTTAAAACTAAAGAGACAAATATTGTTAAACTTCTACGCTGAAGGGAGAATATAAAGATGAACTTTATATATATACCCCTGCCATCCCCAAAATTTAAGAAAATGTTTGCCGTCCCTGCGTGCCCATCCTGCATACTCAGAGAAACACTGCATAAAACTGACAAGGAAATTGGGGAAAATACAAGTGGAGATAGAATATTATTAATTTTATTATTATTCGATTGAACAAGTGTTTTCTCTCAGCAATCGTATTTTTTCATTCATTCTAATCATTTGGTGCAAATTGAAAACACTTATTTCTTTGAATATATGCATGATAAGTTCCAATGGCCTGTACTCATGGAACTCCATGATGTCTTAATGAAAAGTAATCACTGCAAGCAGCTTTCCTAATTTATCTTCCCATAGCTCTTCCACTGAGATACAGAAAATGCCTAATGCATTAGGCATTGTTCACACAGTCAAGTTGCCACAGTCAATGTCCCTATCTTCCAACTCGTCTTCATTAAATCTGTTTCGAGCAAGTTGACTCATTACAGACAAGCCTGTCAAAGGCAATTAAAACTGGCGTTACAAATGTACATCCATATATAATGAACATTACTATGTCAACACAGCTTTGAGGCAACTATTTTTGCCTTATGATAAGCATTACAATATATAGATAACCAATTAATGCATTGAGAATATAAAACAAAAGGATTTTCTATGTGTTGTGTCAACTTCTAGGTGTACACCCGTCCACTAAAAGAACTCATATTAATCACAATTTTGTCAATTAAAATATTAATTGCTTTCAGATCCTAACCAACTGTTAACATCTATAATTAACAAAGAAAAAACCTGGAAAACAGTATGACGTAAACTATGAAAGGAAACGTAGAAACACGAGTGCTTCCTAATTCAAACCTTACATGTATCTTTGTTGTCTGTAATGTCCCCTTTTTCATGAGCATGGGCGTTTGGAGGAATTAGCCTATTCTCGACCTTCGTAGGCTAATGGGGCTTGATTAGAGGGTCATTTGGCAGATACCCAATTGCTTGGTTGGCTTATTTCTTGGTCATATGAAGGTTTTCCTATTATCACCATGGATGTTTCTAATTTTGGAAACCTTACTTTATGTTATAATATTATATTGCACTTTAGGAGTTGTGGTGAGCCCTGCTGGCTCTCAGCTCAAAACCCTCTATTCTTAAGTCTTTAAATGTGTTTTTAGAGTTTTTTAGAGAAATCTTATTAGACAGAAGAGAAGGGGCGCAGCATAATTTTGCTCATAAAAGATGAATTTAAACTTATTTCTTCAAAATGAAAGTACAGAATGTATTATTTAACATCAACAGATAGATTAAGAATGATAAACATACCAAGAAGGCTCCAGATTATTTTAAATAAAGAACTGGCCAGATCTACAGCTGGAAATGGTGAAAACAGGCATAAATGCACGCCAAGACTCCAGACAAGGCTTCTCCAGCTCAGAAATTGGTCACAACCCTCTGAAATCACTAGCCGCCAATGACAGATGCCAAAGCCCTCTCAAAAAGAAGGCATTTTCCTTAATTACTTCACACGCCTTTCTCAAGGCACAAATACCAAGGCAGTCCGTACGGCCATGAAAGGAAGCAATGGAATCTCTGAAAGAAAGTCTCTGAAGCTGTGGAAAAAGCGCCACCAGTAGAAACCCTCTAGAATGTGCAAAAGACAAACAACTGCATATAAAATCCCTCTGTCTGCAACTGTAGAACTTCTGTGTGAAGCTCTCAACTGTACTGATTCAGCTGATCTTTCACAGCCTCAAGAGTACTCAACACTGAAGAGTTTTCCGTTCTCCAATGGACGAAATGATCAAACCCTGATCACAGGAGATTGCTCAGAAGAAAAATGCACAAGGCAAATCGAAATAGTCAAGATGTGAGTTTCTATTGCCAGGAAATGCCTTTATACCAAATGGCACGCATTTCAAGAAAAGTACGGCCTTTCTCATCATTAAAATATTTTAATATTTTAATATAATCCCTTTTCAATAGTTGAGCGCACTTTTCAATATTTTAAGTTATTAAAATATTAAAGTCTCCTTTTTGACATTTAAGTGATATAAAATATAATTAAAGTCAAATGTGACTTTAATTAAAAAGGCGTTTAAGTTAATAAATTAACTTAATCACTTAAAATCCCGTAATATGCTCAAAACTCAGGATAATCTCGTGCCGTCAGAAGCTGTGAACTCCTGGAATGCAAACGCTCGCTGTGATCCAAGCACTGTCCACTGAAAACACGAACAATCAAACTCTCCAAAAAAACAACACTGACCCTCTATCCAAACTGGCTAGCCCACAAGGGTCCAATAAAGGGCTAACACACTATTCCCGAGAACTGTCTAGCGAGGGGACATCACAGTTGGGTTATATTTTAATTATAAAGTGCAATATTATAATAATAAAATAATAAAATAATATTCCTTCTAGAAGGTGACTTGGGAAAGTTCTAGAAGGAGGCTGACCTATTGAGGAAAAAGAATAAATAGGCATCAAGGGCTCATTGTTTGGCAGGAAGATCTGTTGTTGTTGATGTTGTTGATGTGCATTGTGGAGCCTAGGGTTTCTGCAATAGTCACCATTGGCCATTGAGAATGAAAACTCTCAATTGGTACGCAATTTTGAGGGTGTGAAATATCACCTGAATTATTGCAAGTTGTGGAGGTGATAAGTCAGTCACTTCATTAGGGCAGAAATTTGTGGCCTAAGGCCAATTTTGAAGACATACAATTTTGGAGTTGGCTGGCATTAAAGATTTATTGTGGAATATTTTTTATTTGCTGGCTGCTACAGTAACGCTACAGTGCCGCGCTACAGCTACAGTACCGCGCTACAGTTCCGTGAATAGTACCCTGTGCTACAGTACTTTGATCACAGCTTCAAGGCGCCTTCATTTCCAGGATATTGCTTGTTGTGGCCACGATATCCATTGGTTTGGGTCTTGGTTTGGAGTGCTTGAATTTAGGGAGTTGGAGATATTTTTTGAGCTTGAGTCATCATACCAGCATTCTGGTTTTTGTTACCAGTCATCATTACCAGCTAGTGAAGACCCACGAATTTGCTTGTAACTCCTCTATCTTGGTTCGATTCCTCTTTCTTCCTTGGGCGCACTTCATAGGAGGGTTTGGAGATGAACATGGATACATTTTGGAGGGCGTAGAGGCTGAGAACTATTTATAATAAATTCCTTTATATCAGACAGGGGCGGCTGGGTCTGAGGCACGATTTGGAGCTGAAAGGTCATGAATAAAATCAGATATTGCTTGCTTCTCATCACAGCACCAAGGCGACTTCATTTCCAGGTTCCATTGTTTGTCCCTTGCATGTTAGTTGTCAATTTAGTTGCATAATGAGATGGTACGGCTGTAGATGACAGTCTTAAGCATTTATTCATATTGTACTTGCCAAGAGTCTTGGCCATCTGCTGTTATCATTGTATTAATTTCAGTCTTGGAGGGTCAGTCATAGTTATATCATTGTAAAGAAGCATAAATTGCATTGTCATTTTTAAGTGCATAAGTTGCAGCTGTAGCTAAGCTTTGTACTCAGACTTGTCATCAAATTTCAGACTTGGCATTATTGTTACATCTTCATATTTGCCAAAGAGTCTTGGACAATTCATGTTACATTGTATATGAATTTGCAAATACAATAAGAAAGCAGCAAGTTGGTGTCACATAGTTGCTAAAATAGTCTTCTAGAGTAGTGCATTAGCATGCATGCCAATTGTTTGTCAAATTACCAGTTGGCTGTAGGTGGATTAGAATTCATATATGAGCATTATAAATGTTAAAGGGAGGTTGCATATGCATCTAGATGATAGTTTAGACATCATAGTGTTGAATTGTGATCATTGGAAGTCTTCATTTGGTATTTATCAAGCAAACATCAGACTGTAACCACGGACCAGCAAGTTGAAGGTTTTCATTTGAAGTGTTTGACGAAATTCCTTGAGTCTTCAATCTGCACTTTGAGGTCAGATTTGAGCAGGCTCATTACATTGTCAAATCCCCTTTTCACACTGAATGCCCAAATACAAAATAACAAAATGTCTCATGATAGAAAGTAGGAGATTACTAATCATATAAAATTATTTTGCAAGACTAATTTCCCCCCTTATAAATAGCAGCCAGTCCATTCCCATTCTCCAACTAAAAATTGTGTGTAGTTCTACTCATTATGCTCGTTTGTGTCATATTTTTTGGATTTTAATCCAGGGACTTAGGAAACAAATAGAAAGTACCTTCGATGACTTTAAATAGTGCCAGCCACCAATTTTCCCTGGGCACCTGATGCTGAACTAGTGCCACTTCAATTGCACTGTCATGCTTTCCTTGCAAAACATCCTGTAGGGTCTGAGCTGCATTTCTTGTCTCTTGAAGAATGTTGTTATCAGTACTTTCACCAGCTATTGCTTGCAGATTTTGCTGCGGAGAAGTCAAACTCAAAGAAATAGCAAATTGTGCTGCAGCAGCCCAACGTGCAGAGGCTGTCCACTTCCTTTTATTTTCAAATGCTTTGTTTTCAAATTGCTCTCTAGTGTCTCTGCCTCCCAGAGCTATAGTCTGTAACATCAAAAAAACCAGAAATAAGAAAATGATTATATGACATTGCAATGATCCTTCTTTATCATACACTGCAATTGCACATCTTACAAGGTCAAATATTTTGACCTTGACTTTTATACTAAAAACTAGAATTCTATCAGGTCACCTCAACTTTTGAAGTCTGATGTAATACACACAGCAACACCAATCCATAATATAAGATTAGAATCTCCAGTACCATAAACACTGAAGCTTAGCAACTGAAATACCACTATGAATAAGGACAATTGCAACACAAACAGATTTTTATAGACAGGTACAATTGCAAGCTAATTCTAGTGGTACTCATGTTAAATGTTACCCGTAAATATTGTGCATTAGCAGATCCAGTGCTGCAGACCATTTTAGTAAATGCACTGTCCTCATCAGAAAGTAAATTCTTAGGAGTGTCAAATTCCAAGACCTAAGATAGAGAAAGGAATCCATATTAGCAAATGAGCCCAACGTACAGAACAGCACCTATTCCTCAAATTTTCTATGTAAGATTCCTGAAAGGTATATCTAGAAAACCAAAATCACTCAAAGTTAAAAGATCAATCCTTCTTTCTCAAATGTCATCAAGTAAAGAAGAGTTTTACAGATAGAGATAAATTCATATACTTGGCCTGCATCAAGAACAAGTATACGGTCACAATCAATAATTGTATTAATCCGATGAGCAATAACAAGCATTGTACACGACTTGAACTCTTCACGGATAGTCTTTTGGATAAGGGCATCAGTTCCAACATCTACAGCTGCAGTTGCTTCATCAAGAACTAAAATCTTTGATCTCCGAAGCAAGGCACGAGCAAGGCTTAGTAACTGACGCTGGCCCACACTGAAGTTTTCCCCAGCCTCAGAAACCTATACATACAAGAGAACACACATCATGAAATCATGCCAGGAAAAATAACAGTAGAAAGAAAACACAATAATGTTAAACTGTTGTGAAAATTTTGCTATGGGAGACAACAATGACAAAAAGCTCATCCTTATCACCACAATGGCAAAACAGTCAACATTTGAGAGAGGTTGCAGACCACCACAATTGACAAATACCACTCTCTAATTACCTCTTCTTGCAACAATTTGTGTGACCAGCTTAGTTTGCATTTAATTAGTTCACACAATTGTTGCGAAAATTTTGCTATGGGAGACAACAATGACAAAAAGCTCGTCCTTGTCACCACAATGGCAAAACAGTCAACATTTGAGAGAGGTTGCAGACCACCACAATTGACAAATACCACTCTCTAATTACCTCTTCTTGCAAAAACTGTGTGAACAGCTTAGTTTGCATTTAAGCAAGTGCAACACCAAAGGGATGGCAATACATGAAATAAATTGCCCATGCTTTATATTCCAAATAAATACTTCAAGGATAATTTTCCAAGAGTCTTTTTTGTAATAATATGTTAACAAAACAATTGCACTAGACAACATATGATTTTAATACTGTGGCATGTGTAGGTCTTTCATTTATGTAATTTTAGTGCCTAGAAAATCAATAACAAAGCTACAACATTGCATTGGCTACTAATCAGAATGACTTATGGACCCATGTATGATGAGTCAAAGAACATTCTACAGCATTGCTCATGTTCTGGAAAATTATCCTTTTCATCAAACGAGGTCTAACAGCACCAGAGAAAGATAGAGAGGGAGTACCTCTGCATCAAGTCCCAGAGAATTTCTTCTAATGACATCTTTTAGATGTGCCCTCTCCAAAGCCTCCCAAAGATCAGCATCATTATGTTCACCAAATGGATCAAGATTGAACCGTACTGTTCCTGTAGAGATTTGAAACCATGTTAAGAAAATAACTACTAGATAAGATGTTATGGTATAACCTCTTCCAGCATTCTCTAAAAATCAAAGAAGAAATTGTTACGGCCCTTTCTGTAGTTACTAGGTGCCCTGCTAGTTAGAGCTTAGAACATATTAATATATTATCAATATCCATCGTGATAAGGGAAGAAGTGGTCTGAACTATTTAAGTCCTTGAAAGTTGAAATGTAAAGGAAAATGTTAATTCTGTTGACTTTGCCAATATAGACATTCTTTGATTAACAACTTTCAAAACGATACATTGAATTTGTCTTCCTGTATGACTTTTGGTATATGCTATTAATAATGCTTGTTATCTTTAAATAAATAAAAAATGCCAAACTTATTTTAAAGTGCATGAGAGATTAGATGGTTAGTTGCAATGCACCAAATATAGAAAGAAAACGAGAATAATACCTGAAAATAGAACTGGTGATTGTGGTATAATGCCTAAAGCTTTGCGTAAATCAGTCAACCCAAACTTAGAAACATCACATTCATCAATGAGAATTTTTCCACTTTCTAGTTCAACAATCCGAAACAGAGTATTGAACATGCTGGACTTTCCTGCACCAGTGCGTCCAACAACTCCTACTTTCTCAGTTGACATTATTCTGAAAGATATACCACGAAGAACAGGAGGGAGATCATGACGATACGTCATGACAACATCTTTTAATTCAATAATCCCAGATGAAGGCCACCCTGGTGGTGGCCTGTTATTCTCAATAATAAGGGGGGCTTCAGAAGGCAAATCTGTATAGGTTCCAACCCTTTCCACAGCATTGAAGCTATTTTCTGCCTGACTTGCCAATCGTAAAGTATTTGTTAACAGGCTGCTAATATTCAAGGTATATGACAGAAGTAGACCCATCAATGGAGCAAATGCAGCTGAATCCGCATGTTGATTTTGCAAAACAGCAAATGTTGCTGTCAACCAGATCATAAGACCCCCTAAAGACTGTAGTCTAATACCAAGCCACCGATTGGAGCTTATGTTGACCAGTGTAAAACGAACATTATTGTCCATTGATTTTCCATTGATCTTTGCCATTCGATCATATGCTTTGTATGCACGGATTGAAACTAAACCATTCAATGCTTCACCAAATTGTGCATAAACAGGAGACCTGGAGATAGAATCTAAGCGTTTAATCTCTCGTGATGTACTCTGCGAGAAACATAAAGGTGGTAAAGACAACTTATGAAAACAATTCAATTTTTATAAATTTAAAATAGCAATGGATCAGCTTTACAAGGGGCTCAAAAGTAAGGACAATAAAGGCAGATTTTTAATAGAAACAATAACAAACATTGAATCAAAAGTATAAAATTAGTGGTTTGTAATAAGTTAATAACAAATGAGATTCCTGATCTAATAAGTGTTGTCGATTCAAATGAGAAACCCCCAACTAAGAAATGCATTAGAAAAATAGATCCATATAATATACATTCTCTACAAATTCTCTAAAGAGCATTAATCGCTATAACAACCCACACTACTTTACTTCTATTTTTTTTGCAATATAAAAATGCATATGCAATGCTTCCACATTTTCTAATCACCCAAATCTTAGAATGAGCGAAGTGAGAGCATATGATGCTTGTCATGTCCCCTTCTAGTTGACATCTCTCAGAGCACAGGATTAGCCTATCATACGACCCTCGTAGGCTAATAGATTGGATAGAGGGTCTTGATGGAGCTTGGCTCAGCAAATTTCAGATTGTCGTAAGATTTGATCGGGCCATTGGCTTTCATTCGCTCATTCGACACTCCTATATTCTGAGCTAAGTATTTTAGCAAAGATCCCCGCACCGTGGACCCCCTCGCCAGTTTTTAGCAAGATGGGATTGTTACGCTCGTAATCACTTTTTATTCGCCGGGCCTTCCGTGATCTTCGCACGGATGGATATTGAGAGAGATATATTAATATTTAATTGATTTAATTAAATATTAATTACTTGGAGCTTATGTTATAAAGTTATAATATTTTAAATATTATAACTTAAGTGATTTTTGCTGAAGGGGTCGCCATCATTGAAGGGGCCATTTGACGCATTATTTTTATTATTAAAATTTAACGGAGACTATTGAAATAATTAAAAAGAGAAGTCAATTATTTAAAAATCCCTATCTTTAAGGAATTTGCACTTTTCAAGAAGATATAAGCCTTTTGCTTGGAAATTCGAGCCATTATGATTATTGATGATTGAAAATTGATCAAGTCTTGAGCAGAGCACAGAAGCCTAGGGTTTCAGTCTCGAAAGCATTGGGGAACGAGCCATCTCCAGTGAGAGCGATTCAGAGGGTGTGAAATAACATCTGATTTATTGCCAGATAAGAGATTTCTTCATTCAGAAGAAGTTACAGAGCTTCATCGAGGTTTATATCTTCAGGTTTTCAGAGAGATATTCATTCAGGAGAGCATTCAACAGTTAGGCGCATATATCTTTGAGATCTGGGAACACAGAGAAGGGCCGTACTATTATTAAATGCTGTTGCTGCTGTCAGCCGTACTTGTACAGCTGGGCCGTACCATCTCCTAGAGCCGTACTCCTTCAACAAAGAGAAACGCCTTCCTTTTACACTCTGAAGCTTCATTTCCTAAGGCGCAGGCACTTGAGGGATTATTCGCCATCATCTGGCAGGAGGAGAAAGCAATCTTTTTTGGGAGTCGTGCCTTTCCTTCATCATTCTGGTGACTGCAAACAGCAAAACCAGGTTTTTAAATAATATTGTTTTCTTAGTTGCATGTTGTCAGATCTTCAATGTAATGTATCCAGAGGATCAATAAATGATTAGCCAGCATTAGATCTCTCATTTTCTATCAATATTGTTGATGTAGCATTTAAGTTGAATTTATTACAAATTCTTTGCAAAATCGCTTTCTTCATTATTTATGCAAAAAACTCAAAAACAGTTAAAAAACCAAAAACCTTCAAAAATATCAGAAAAATAGTCAGATCCGGAAGATAGGGGAAACTAGGGTTTCTACAAGTGCTTCAACCACACACTATCTATGATGCATGCAACAAAATGAGGCGCAGCAAGCCGGCCAGAATACACGGGTGGTTGAGCCAGCTTAATCAACACCTCTTTGACGGACTGTGTAAAATGACATGCAAGCGGCAGAGCTAGCCTTATCAACACCTCTTCGGCAGACTACGTGAATGCAATGCAATCTATTCGCAGAATGTATAAGCTTGACTCAGACCAAAATTGTTGATAATGCTAACTTATTCAATGCCAAAATGGGCTAAATGATATGCTATAGTGATTGGTGGTAAACAATTACAATATGAAATGCATACAAAAATATGATCCTTAGGCAGTATTACCATCTGGGGTCTACAAGATATACATGAGATGCATTACAATATAACAAATTAACAAGTACACTGTTGAAATAAGTTGATATAATATTTTGATAATAAGATCAGACTACTATAACAACACAAATTAACTTGAAAGATGCATATTAAGCATAAAATATCATTCCCACAAGAGCCAAACACATAACCAACTAAATCACTTCTATATGATGAAATTTTGTCATGGTAGCAGAGCTCAACATGAGAAGAACTTAGGTTTTCACAATGTAAGGTGTTGTTGGGGGTCTACTAACACTCTGATACGGCTGTCACACTATCAAATCAAGTCTGATACAAACTAAAACACATTGCAACACCACTATATGTTGATACTACCACCCCAAAATGAAGGAAACACACCCCAAACTGAAACACAACTAATGTAGGTTGCGTAAATTCATCCCAAACTTAAATAATTCACTGTGAACTCCATTTGTGATTGATAAACACTAAATAACAGGTCTGACCAGCATTGAGAACACTTTGAAGTATTGCAAAGAATATGCCTAGCATGACTACTCAACATGCATAAACTGAAAACTACTCCAAAAGACACCAAAAACTAAACCCAAAGTACCATGAACACAATGAACATCAAACAAAATGAGAAATCAATCACCTTGCAGGTCTGAAAATGAACTTATTGTTGTTGGTACAACAGGTATAGCGAAGCCAAAATCCACATAAATCACTACAAACATTAAACCCCAGCTGCTCAACAAGTATGAGCATTTATACTTCTCAAAAACAATCAAGTGAATTTCAACATATTGCAAGAACCTAAGTTCTTCTCGTATTCCTTCCAAGTTAGGACACAACCAACTCTAATACAATGTTGAGCTTTTCATAGACTAGTTAGGACTCAAACCTAGGACCTTCCATTTGCTATTAGAGTGCTCTGTTGACTAAGCTACTAGCCCCTATAAGACCAACCCATCTTTGGTTTGGATGTGACTTATTTTCAACAACCCCCCCTTAAGCCACATTAGGTTCTTGGGGCTCCTAGCCTAGCCTAGGTTTGATACCACTATAACAAACCACCCTATTTTTTTAATTTTTTTTGTAACATAGAATGCTTCCACACTTTTTGATCACGCAGATCCCTGAGTGAGCAAGGTGAGAGCATACGGTGCTTCAACCACACACTATCTATGATGCATGCAACAAAATGAATGGTGGCAAGTCGACCAGAATACATATGTGACTGATTCGACCTAATCAACTCCTCTTCAGCGGATGATGTAGAATGACATGTGGGCAGTAAAGCCAACCTTATCAACACCTCTTTGGTGGAATGCGTGAATGCAATGCAAGCCACTAGCAAAATATCAAAGCTTGATTCAAACCAAAATGGTTGATAATGCTAGCTTGTTCAATGCCACTATGGGTTGAATGATATGCTATAGTGATTGGCGGTAAACCATCTAATCTTACAATATGAAATGCATACAAAAATATAATCCTTTGGTAGTATTACTATCTAAGGTCTATAAGATATACACGAACATTACAATATAGAAAATTAACAAGTACATTGCTGAAAAAAGCTGATCTAATATTTTGATAATTAGATCAGACTATTGTAACAACACAAATTAGCCTGAAAGATGCATAATAAGCATAGAATATCATTCCCACAAGAGCCAAACACATAACCAACTGAGGTATACCTCTTATAAATGATGTAAGGTGCTGACACAAGTCTGATAACACTTTGATACTACTATCACACAATCAAATCATGTATGATGCAAACTGAAAAATGCTACAACACCACTATATTCTGATACAACCCCACAATGAATGAAAAACACCCCAAACTGAAACATAGCTGATGAAAGTTGCATAAATTCATCCCAAACTTAAATACAATACCGTGAAATCCCTTTGTCAGTCATAAACACTAAATAACAGGTCTGACCAGCATTGGTAACACTCTCAAATCATTAATTTTGCTTGGTTTCTTAAAAAAACCTCCTTCAATCACTTCACAAGACCATAAACTTCTTAAATCTGCATCATAAATCCTTGCATGCCAAAAGAACATGTCAAAACACATCAAAAATCTCCATTGAAACACAACTGTAAATATAACTTAACCTTGCAACACAAACTGGAATGTCTTCACTTTCAACACCAAGACAATCTTTGTAAGAAATCGCTCCAATGGATGTTAAGGGTTTTCATCCCCAAAACACAATATTTTCAGCACACAGGTGACTTCTAGATGAAATCACTTTTTCTAGCTAGGAGGGCTTTTGCCATTGAAACTGGTATTCCAAGAGGGTTTGTATCCTCAAGAAATATGGGAAAAACTTATGTTCTCACTCAGAGAAAATAGCAAATGCAATATTCAATCTAACCCATCTTCTCAAGATCCAACCTCCTTTCAAAATATTTTTAGAGCTATCTTAGGAAAAAGTGTTTTTCTTCTTTTTTGCTCCTTTTTCGATAACATTTTTTTGCTTTTCCAATATACAATTTCCCTTAGTAAAATAAAGTGAACTTCTTGAAAAAATTTAATTGAATATTATTTTTAATTCTCCCTTTCAATGTTACTTTTAAATAATAACCTTTAAATCACTTGTACCCCATGTCTAGTGGTAACACTTTTTGGCCCTCTTTTAAAAACACTTTATGACATAAGCCACCCTTCTTTAAAATAAATAAACATAAACTATCTTTATAATATAAAGTCACTTTAATTATTTATTTAATTACTTTTATTCACACATCCCAAGGTCTTAGGAAAGTTGGTGCTCTCCAAAGATGTTGGAAATCACCAAGAAATGTGGAATGCTCCTTGAAAGTTGGAACTACACTTTGAAAAAACCATTGTATTCATTTTAACTCCTCGAACACTTTGTCATTGTCAAAAAACTATTTCGATAAAACTAGTGCTCTCCAAGAATGTTGGAATGGACCGAAAAAGGGACATTACAAAC
>VDFB02192707.1:0-11809 GCA_007258455.2 Sequoia sempervirens
TGAAATGTTTATAGCACTTGTGTTTTCATGGAAAATAGGAATAGGCTCATCACATATCACTCCAATGTCTTTCAGAGTTTGCTTCATCCACAAAATCTATGTGCAACAGGATGCTGCAACAATATATTTTGCTTCTATAGTGGATAAAGAAATCGAGTCCTTTTTCTTACTCAACCAAGAGACCAATCTTCCACCAAGAAAGAAAGCACCCCCATTGGTACTCTTTCGGCCATCCACACAACTAGCCCAATCTACATTAGTATAAGCACTCAAGGTGAAATTAGCATCTTTAGGATACCATAAGCTATAATCTAGTGTGCCTTTAAGATATCTAAATATTCTCTTTAAAACTATAACATGTGCCTCTTTAGGATATGCTTGAAATAAAGCAACTAAACACACCACATGCATAATATCTAGTCTGGTAGCAGTAAGATACATCGGCCCACCAATCATAGATCTATATTTTCTTTGATCAGCTTTAGCAAATTCATCATATTTACTCAACTTACATCCGGTTACCATAGGAGTACTAAATTTTTTTGGAGTCATCCATTCCAAATTTCTTCAACATCTCTTTCACATATTTCAATTGTGAAATGAATATCCCCTTATCAATTTGATTTACTTGAAGACCGAGAAATAAATTCAACTCACCAATCATGGACATTTCAAATTCTTTTTGCATTTCTTCTACAAATCATTTACACATGCGTTCATTTCCACCAAAGATGATATCATCAACATATACTACCACTATCAACATTTTGTTACCTTGCACTTTGTGTAGATAGGGAAAAATCCAAAGGTGTAAATGTGTTGAAAACAAATAAACTAATTAAAACCTATCAAGCACCATGAAGCACAAACTAGAATGAAAATAAAAATAAAGAAAGAACATGCAAACCAATTTTCAAACTAGAGTTGATTGATCTCCATGGCTCTTCTCCACCTACACAAGGATGCAAGATTTCGAAGGTTGATTGTTGAAGGAATGTTGGTTGCTCAGTTCTGCAGCATAATGACATGATGAAGATGATAGATGGAAGATTGAAGACTGATTTTGACAGAGTGAAGATGCTAGAAGAATTCGATACAAATGGCCTATGAAAGGTTAGATTTATAGAGTTTTGATAATGGATGAGATAAAGGGTAGATGAATTGATAAGGTTTGGTTTTGACAAAAGAGGGGAAATACAATGAGATGGGAATAAGATTTCAAAAGATAGAAAGATTTTGATTTATTGTTTTAAAGGAATTAAAACAAGATAAGATAGGATGTGAAAAGATAGAAAGATTTTGATTCTCTTTTTAAAGGAAATAAATCCTGAAAAAGATGAGAAGGATAATTGATGAATTATCTAATTAAATAAATTAATTAGATACACATGAGTTTAGATTTTGGAAAGAAAGCAAGAAGATATTTTTAAGATTTTATTTATTAAATAAATATTTGATTTATTTAATTGTGTTAGTAATTAAATATATAAATTATTTAATTAACATTAGAAATTAATAGAAATGATTTAATTAATTAAATGAAATATAAATTATTTAATTAAAGGTGGAATGGATGAAATGATTTAATTAATTAAATAATATAAATGATTTAATTAACATTAAAGGAATGGATGGATTATGCATAGGAAGGGGAATAAATGAAATTAGTCAAACAAATAAGATTTATTTAACTAATTAGATGATGACATGGGTCCCTAGGGAAAAACATGATACAAGATGTCTAAATGATGCGATGTAGTGACAAGGTATCGTAAGAGGACAATTTTTTTATGTCTACACTTTGAAGTAAAGATTATTGTTAGTAGAGCCATTTTTGAATCCTTTCTATGTCATGTATCTATCCAATCTTGCATACCAAACTTTGGGAGCTTGTTTCAATCCATACAATGAATTTTTCAATTTAAAAACCATATATGTTCGATCTGACAAATGAAATTCTTCTAGTTGTTCCATGTAAACCACTTCTTCCAATTCACCATTCAGGAAAGAAAACTTTGCATCCATCTGATATACTTTGAAGTAATTGTGGGCAGAAAATTCCAAAAACATCCTAATAGCTTCCATTCTAGCCACATGGGCAAATGTTTCTTCAAAATCTATGCCTTCAACCTGTGAGTATTCCTTGCATACAAGTCTTGTATTGTTTCTTATAACTTCACCATTTTCATTCAACTTATTCCTAAACACCCATTTTGAACCAATTACATTCTTATTCAGAGGTTTAGGAACTAATTCCCATGTCTGATTCTTTTCTATTTGCTACAACTCTTCTTTCATAGCACTAACCCAACTCTCATTTTCACATGCTTCACACACAGACTTAGGTTCTATTTTAGAAAGTAAACACAGATTTACCTCAATTGCTACTTTAGTTCTATTCTTCACTCCTTCAATCTTATCTCCAATTATTCATTCCTTCAGATGATTCTTCTACACATACTTAGGAGTTTTAACATGTTTCAGGATTTCTTCTTATTCTTCAATTTGTTCTTCTTCTTCTTCTTCTTCTTCTTCTTCCTTCTCCTTATTCTCTTCAAGTACTTATCCATAGATAGGATCATCAGGTTCAACTTCACTTATTTCAATAGGTATGTGCATGTCCTCATCAAATTTTACATTAGCACTCTCAACAATCTTCCTCAATCTTTTATTGAAGCATCTATATGCTTTTCTGGTAGTGGAGTACCCAAGAAAAATTCCTTCATCACATCTAGCATCAAACTTCCCAAGATTTCCATCATCTCTTTTAATGTAACATCTACTTCCAAATACCATAAAGTACTTCATAGTAGGAGTCTTACTAGACCATAACTCAAAAGGGGTCTCAGTGTTGTTGCCTCTAATATGAACTCTATTAAGAACATAAAAAATAGTGTGTATTGCCTCTCTCCAGTACACATTTGGTAGATTTGATTCTTTCATCACGGTTCTTGCAGCTTCTTGTACCATCCATTTTTTCCTCTCAACTACCCCATTCTCTTGGGGGGTTCTTTGAGCATAAAATATCTTTTATGCCATTTTCTTCACAAAATGTATTAAATTCACTAAATTGAATTCTCCACCTCTATAATATCTCAAGAGCATTTGATTCTCGGGTTCACTTCATTTTCCACTCTTTTTCTTTGAACACTTTAAACTATCAAAGCTTGAGATCTTCTCTCTAAGAAAAACCCGTCGTTCGGGTAATGTCGGCAGGGCGACTATGCCGTTTGAAGCACGGTTGGGACGCAGATTGTTCAATGTTTTTTTGCGGCGCTCTTTTCCACATAAAGGCGTCACGATACGCTGCCAGCCGACAAGCCCCGCAAATAGTGATACTTGAGGGCTTTGTGATTCTAGGAAGATCTTAGACAACCTCTCTTGAACTAATCTTGACTAGATTATCAAATTTTACATGTCCCATTCTTCGGTGCGACATCCAACTTTCATTGACTTGAGATACAAGGCAATGACCATCAACACCCTTAAGATAATAGATGTTTCCATGATTTCTCCTTCTTGCAACAACCATATCTCTGGATCCTTTTTTGATTTCGCAAGTATTATTCTAAAACACAAGTTTAAAACCATTGCTACACATTTTTCCAACACTCAAAAGGTTATTCCTTAAACCCTTTACATAATATACATTATTAGTGTTGTGTATTCCATCCAAACTAATTGTACCTTTCCCCATAATCTTTTCTCCTGAATCATCACCAAACATGACCAAACCACCATCATACTTTTCAAGTTTAGTAAACTTACTTTTATCTCTAGTCATGTGATTAGAGCATCCACTGTCAATCAACCATTAGTCTTCATCCTATCTAGCATGAAAGGAAAGGACCAAAGTACCTTCCATCTCATTCTTTTTGTTCTCTGGAACATTCTTTCTTGCACATTTTCTAGGGTTAGCAGACATAGATTTATTCTCCAAAGCTAAAAAAAAGCACTTACTATCATCACCTTCATAATCAGATTCATCATCATAGATTTCGGCTTCTTCTTTAACATAATACAACTTCTTATGTTTATTATCCTTTCTATCATTATCTTTATGATCCTTGTTCTTCTTATTTACAACTCTATTCATACATCTTGAAGCATAATGACCAATATTACCACAACTAAAACATTTAAAGGGAAACATACCTTATACTTATTGGTACCTTTCTTCAACTTCCTGGTAAAATTCACTTCCAACTCATCAGAACCATCACTCTTCAGATCATCCTCAGTCTTTGTTGCTTTAAATGTTGTTTTTGTCTTTTCCTCTTTCTTTCCAAACTTTCTCATCTCAAATCCAGTCAAGGTGCCAAATAGCTCTTCTTTAGTGTATTTCTTAGGATCATACATTTCTTCAATAACTGAGATCTTATTACTGTAACACTTAGGTAGGGTTACTAGGATCTTCTTAATTATATCTTCATCAGTCAGGTTTCCTCCTTGATTCCTAACATCATTTACTACAAGTTCAACCCTCTGGAAATAGCTTGCAAAATATTCACCTTCTTCCATTTTCAAATTCTCATATATGTGATTTGTCGTCAGCTTCTTTGTTAATTTCACTCTACCATTTCCTTCATAAAGATCTTCCAATTTTTTCCAAAATTCATGAGCAGTGCCCAAAGAAAAAACCTTAGTTCACTCAATTTTAGATAGAGCACCAAAAATAACATACCTCGCTTTTTCATTCTCCTCATAAGCAGAAACCTCATCTGCAGTAGTAAGACCACCAGTTAGAGCAACATACTTTGTCTCAATAGCCTTCCAGGTCTTGTAACCAAGAGAAATAATATATCCTCACATATGCGCTTTCTAGTCACTATAATTAGATCCATCGAACATAGGGATCACCAACTTATGTGCTATCAGATCTTCCTTAAGCGGTTAAGCTCTATACCAAGGAACCAATGCTCTGATACGAATTGTTAAAAGGAACATGACAATTGAGATGGGGGGGTGAATCATTTATCACCAAATTTAAACTCAAAACTTCAACACTTAGTAACTTCACAACCACATTGTTCTGTTATTAAGTATGAACATGAAATGTAGATAA
The DNA here is from genome assembly GCA_007258455.2 of Sequoia sempervirens. NCBI lineage: Eukaryota > Viridiplantae > Streptophyta > Pinopsida > Cupressales > Cupressaceae > Sequoia > Sequoia sempervirens. The sequence goes on from VDFB02192707.1 coordinate 5,066, forward strand.
TAGAAAAAAAAATCAACACAACGAACAATAGATTTTACATGGAAAACACAATAAGGGAAAAACCACGGTGAGGATTAACTCACAATATAAAGTGATAGAAAAATTGAATACAAAGGCTCACTGCCCAGAAGAGGACTCATTGTCCAGATATAAAGGTTCATTGCCTATAGAAAGGACTCACTGTTCAGCAGGGAGGCTCACTGCCTACAGATACAAAAGAAAACAAAAGATCCACTACAACAATTTACACACATCCGTAGCCTTGATAAGAAGATTATAGAAACCTTTAGGTCACTTTCTTCAGGAATCTAACTCAATGAAGTACTACTACCTCAACTCACTTTCACACAATTTTTCTCTTCACTTGTGGCTTACTTCGTTACTTTTTATCATGACATCCTTCGCAGCTTGACTTGTATTTATACCATCTTCAACCTTAGAAACTTTCTCCAAGGTCGGCAACATACTCTTCATTTCATAAATTCAAATTAGGTCAGCAACTCAACATTCCTGTGGTGGAAAGGAATGAGAGTGGACCAATTAAATACTTGACCAAGACCAAAAATAATGTCTCGGATCAGCCACACACTTCCTTAATTAAATTTAATTCTTCATATGAAGTGTAAACACCAGGTTGGCCAAACCTAATGAAAACATAAATGAACATTGAAGTACATGCTTCCTAGCAAGAAGATAACACACAAATGACGTAACACACTTCATCATGCATGAGAAAACATCCCAGGTTCATTCAAATACATCCACAACAAGTGTAACAACCTTCAAACACAAAACTCCTTCCATCAATCCATCCAGATTGCACAAACACATACAACAACTATGAAACTCAACTTCCGAATCACCAAACCACAAGAATTTTTGCCAGAACCTAGAGAATGCCATTACACGATATATTCTAGATCTAGAAGACCTGAAATGAAACAGTGGAGGACTATAGAATAGAAACATTTCTCCCAGTCCACAAAACACTAACTCTGCCAAAACAGTTCACACATCAATAAACACAAATTTCACACTCCATAAAAAAAAAGCTACAAACTAGAAGATACCATCATTAGACCATCAACAACAACCCTTCAGATCCACACAAGAATAGGATCAAAACAAGATAAATAAAAAGTACATATTGAAGCACATTCATAACTTTGACTTCACTCTTTATTAATTTTCTCAAAAGCACTTGGAAACCCATCATTTCAGGATATCTACAACATCATAAAGATATTTCCATGTACTCACAACATCTCAATAGTATCTCAACTATACATGCACAATCTGAAACATACTAAACTATGTTGACATCAATGACAACATTAATGACAACACCACCAAACTTGCTCATACTTGCAACACCCATACCATGAATATGATAGACATGTGATAGAAACAAACCTCGCAAGGAGGAGAACCCCTATCACAAATGAAAATAAATAAAGAAAAAGATCACATAGAAAATATTGTATGAAATAGAATGATAAGAGAGCATTACCAAAAACTTATGGCTCATCTCTTGGATTGATATAAATGATGGATTTGTGAGCAAGAGGAGTATTGAATGTTGCTTGAGAGAGTATTTTGGTAGAGCATTGATATAGGACTGAGAGAGAAATATTGAATTCATTTATTGGAGTCCTCTCCCTTCAAATGAGATTGAAAATGGAGTTTTGTTAAGCTACATGGGCGAGAGGAGCCATTACACACGCATCCTTACTACTATGACATGTTTCACTAGCAAAGAACACAAAATATTCGTATTTGAATTTTGGAAAGTTTAGATATGTTAGCACATCATAGAGAAATATATGCATCATGCTAGTGTCTAACAAAAAATTTACAAGAATTAGACACTTAGGTTGCTAGTGCTTCATCATTGTCATCTATGAAGTCAGAATTGTGAAATTCCAACTTATAGGTCTTTTTCCATTAATAAGGAAAGCCTAAATGCATAAGTGTAGAATTTTCATATGGTGTAATTTTAGGACACTACACATTCAAATTTAAATTTGAACTTTGAATGCACTAATAATGTGGCTTCTATATATGTAATCAAATATGTTAGACTTCATTGTGATAAAAAAATTCATAGAGCCTCGGGTTAGAGGCACATGTGGTGTAAAAGAAAAGAGATTGAAGATGTATAAAAATATTATGTGGGATGTTATTGACATATTTTATGATTTTGATATCAAATTAGTTGAAAGAGAGAAGAATAAAATATCTAATTCCCTTGTTGTATTGGATTCAAATTTGGACACATCCTTGCCATCCCATCACTATATATATGTTGTTAAAATTATTAACTAACCTTACATCCTTGATAAAATCTATATTTGGGTGGTATTCAATGATGATAAATAGATATATGAGTTCTTAAATTGCATCAATAATTTTTGAAAACCAACTTATTGATTAGTAGCCTATGGTAGAAAAAGTGACTCTTTTTGGAAATAAAGTTACAAAACTGAAAACAAATACTTTTCCGAAAAGTCTTGTTGCTTTTGAAAGAATGTTTGATATTCTTGATTTTCATAAAATAAGGAGTAAGCTATCCAACGAAGAAGATGTAGATGGTGTAAACCTTGTAAACTAATCAAATCATAGAATTATATACCTTAGAAGAAAATGAAATCAACAAAGAACAAAATGTTTATAAAATTGTTAAAAAGGTATACAAAATGCTTCACTTGGTCTTATGATGAGTTGAAATATTATAGGAAATATTTATTTGAGTGTATCATTGTTGCAAGTATTGTTGATTGGTGTTGTCATTTATGTCAACAAGCTTGTGTTATCATATATGTTAGTTGTGTGTGTTGAGAGAGATTGGTGTTGGAGATGAATACTTGGTGTTGTCTATGCTTTGATTTGTTGTATTATGTTGTCATCAGTTAAGCTACGGGTGTTAACCTCTATTGCTACTTTGATAACCTTCTATCTATGGATGTAGTGGTGGAAGAATGAAGAAGAAGCCCTCCAGTGTGTTGTTATTGATGCCAACATTGTTTGGTGACATTTTTTGTCCATCTGGTAAATAGTGCTTCTATTACTCTAATCCAGTAATTTGGTATAGAATTTTTCATATTAAAAGATCAACCTATGTGGTTTTAATATGTTATTTAGGACTATTAATTGCATCTATGGAAAAAAATTCAACAATTTTGGTTGAATGGGATGCAAGATATAAATGAAAAAAGTTCGGCATACAGGATTTGCATATTCCTTTGGCTGACATGGATAAGTGGTGTACACTTCGTGGATGGTTAAAGAGATCTTTCTTAGGTCCAAGCTAACCTAATTTATGTCTTGTATGTTTTTTTAGCACGAAAGAAGTTTTGGTCTGAGCCAACAAGCTATTTTGAATCGAGTATGTATACACCCAATTAGGCCGACCTAATTGATATATGTAGATATAACAATGTATATATATGAAACATTTTGTATTGAAGAAGAGATCTAGGTGTGTGATATGTGATAAGTAATAAGCAATGATGTTTGATAGTGTGATATTGTGTGAAGTTGTAGATAGTTTTTGTGAACCTACAAACTGGTGCAAGATTTTTTATTCCAAAGCTTAATTGGAATTGAACTCAACACATAGAAGGTGTATTCATTAGTACATCTTTTGGCAGTGAGTTGCACTCCATTCTTTTTGTAATCATTTCAGGTTGTGATCCTTTCAAGGATAGTGTGTCCTGGTAGTGTACCCCTGTAATATCTTATAACTGGTTATAATATATTGTGAGCTAATCCTTGCCATGGTTTTTCCCATTTTAGGTTTTATAAGTAAAAATATTGGTGTTCATGTGTCATGTGGTGTTATGATTCCTTTCATGTCTTTGTTTGTAGTTGCAATTAGATATGTTTTAATTATTGAATGTTTGGCAGCTAAATGGTTTAGTAGAATATTGATTCACCCCCCCCCCTTAGTATTCTAGGTGTTCAAAAATTGGTATCAGAACTTGGTTCCTTTGGAAAAGTTTAACAACTTAAGGAAGATTTTGAATTTTGAACACATGGCTGACAAAAAGTGTCATGTTCCTCTAGAAGAGATCTCTACAACTAAAGAACTCCATGTTTCTCTTGAAGATCTAGAAAGAATTGAAAATGAGAAAGAAACTTTGAGGGAGAACTTAAAAGAAGCAAATGAATGCATTAGAAAATTAAGAGAGAAAATCAATAAGTTCAAAGAAAGGCATAGAGAAGTCAGTGATTAGTTGAAGAAAGAAAATGAAGATATCACCAGACTAAAGGTGCAAGTGGAAGAAAAGAAAAGAAATGAGTATTGTTAGAAAGTTGAAATTTAGAGCAAGGTTGATGAATGTACAAATATTGAACAAGAAGTGGTAACCCTAAGGTATGACATAGAGAAAGCAAGGGTTCATGAGGACAAATTCAAACCAAGTTCTGCAATGCTTGATGATTTGATTGTGTTTTATAAACCTTCTAAGGATAAAGGTGGTTTAGGACTTGAAGAGAACAAATCTCAAAAGAAAATTAGACTCCTAACAAGGTTGACAATCAAAGGAAGACTCAAAGAAATGGTAGACAGATCAAGAATCAAAGAAGCAATACCAAAGGAACTCCTATCTGACAACCTAATGCTCAAAAGTACCCATCTTTCAATGGTATTTATTTTTCATGCAATAAATTTAATCATAGAGCAACAAAATGTAGAGGTAGAATGAATCGAAATGTTGGATTCCTTTCTGGACAATGTTTTACTTGCAAAAAGTTTGGGCATAGAGCGGTTGAGTGCAAAAGTCATATAATGATGAATAAATTCAATACTAGTAGAATGATTCAATATTTTCGAGATTATTGCTACACATGTTATGCATTTGGAAATAAAGCTAACTGGTACATATCAAGGTTAAATACAAATCAGTCTGGTCAGAAAATGTTGTGTGCTACACTTACAACAAACTAGGACATATTTCAAGATTTTGTAGAAGTAAAAATGGGAATAAATATAATCCAAAACAAAGGAATAAACCTTTGAATAAACTGGATCCTACTGAAGTCAAAAAGGAAATGGAGAAAATTTGGATGAAAAAGGAAGAACCTGAGAATAAGGATGAATTAAATGCATCTGTACCTACATCTAGTGCAGATACTTCTTCTAAAAATGAAATCCAATATTGGGTTTAGGGGGAGCAATTACAAAGAAATCTAATAAACCCTTGATATAAGAGGTGTCAAGTAGTGACACATAGATATGTGAAGTGAATTGTCATTTTGAAGATGTTGAAAAAGTTTTTGACAAAAAAGATGCAAATTTAAAGATTTGTAAAGCATTTTAGGGTTTACAGTGTATTCATAAAGTGTTTATTAGGTTTTTGTGAATGGAATGCAGTAAATGGAATATTAGGGTAGATCAGTAAGGTATAAAATAAAAACCTAAGTTGAGTTAAATCACTTTTACACATTTGGAAGAAAATCAAAGAGAGTTAAATCAATTTGAAGTCGATTAAAAGATCTGGTATCAAACCCTAGTTTTTTTTTAAGTGTGAAAAAAGGTATAATTTATAGCTATATGTACTTTGTGGGTTTTAATTAGAAGTAATTTCCATAAGAATATATAAGAGAATTGAGGGGAAAATGGCCACTCCCACTATGGTTGAAACCTCTGAGAGAACTAGATCAATATTCAAAAGGTTTTCATGGAAGATTTAAGAAATTGACCCTGTGGGTGATTTTTCACAAATTCCAAACAATGTCTTACCCACCGTGAATACTAGAAATTGCATTCATGGGAAATTGGAAGAATTTAACTATAAAGAACTCAAGGATCAATGGATAAAGGAGTTTATTGGAGAAAATTACTTGATAAAACCAAAATATGAAAATCTTGTATGGAAGAAGCTAGATGTATGGAATTGGTTCCAATATTTTTGTCGTGGAATGGATGCAAAGTTTGTAAGGATAGCACTTAGCAGAGTGCATGATAAATTTGTATAGACAAGTGTGCCTGGAGTAATTACCAAGGAAGTGATTAAAGTTGTGATTGGTCTCTATGACACTGGACCTATACCAATACTAAAGGTTATGAAAAATGATGTGCTTATGAAATTAACTGGTGCCACATATGATGGGAGAGAACTAACAACCAAACCCATTACAAACCTTGTTGTGAAGTATGCTACAATTATGATAGGTAAAAAAATATACTTCAACAACAGAGGAAATTTGGTGTCTTCAATTGTAATTTAAGTTGCACATGACATGGTGGTAAATGGAAGAGACTATGATTTGTGTGAGTTTCTCTAGCAATAACTTATGGATAACTTGAGCCAGGCCAAGTCAAATAAATATCCATTCAAGTTTGGAACATTGGTAGTCTATTTGCTACTTTACTTTCTGAGAGAGCTACCTAGGAAAACATATTATATGGAATACAAACAAACCAGTGGCACATCAAATATTTGAACATTTACATAGCATTGGAGACTTCAAGGCATAGGGTGACGCTCTAACTACATTCTTCGTAGTTTTTCAGAATAATATGCATGAAAGAGAAAGAGTTCCAAAAAGCTTAGTAAGTAAATGTACAAAGGAGATAAATTTCCTAGTGTCCACTGATGAGTGCATTATAGAGGCATTAGAACCTAGAAATATATGGATAGAGCCTCTAGGATATGAGATTGTTGAGAAAGTAGCTAAGAGCCTCATTGAAATACTATTAAAAAACTGTAAGGATCCCACTCTGCCCTGACATGGTACATA
>VDFB02192708.1:0-10478 GCA_007258455.2 Sequoia sempervirens
TTCTTTTTCTCCTCTTTACAATCCTTTTAGACATGACCAAGTTGCCCACAATTCTAGCACTTCACCTTGGCCTTCTTGCTAGGAGACTTTGATCTCCCTTCTGATTTTGATTTGGACTTCTTGTCCTTCTTCTTTCCTTTTTCTTTCAATCTTCCTCTAATAGCAAGATCCTCCTTCACCATCTCATAAGATTTCCTTCTCATCTCTTCTAATAACAAATAAGCAACATCATCTTCCATCTTAAAAGTGGATGTTGTACTCCCAATAGCCATCACCAGGTGATCCCAAGAATCTGGCAAAGAACATAATAATAGCATACAACGATCTTCTTCATCAATCTTCACACCCATAGATGCTAACTGTGCAATCATCATGTTGAAAGTATTCAAATGATAAGCAACAGATCCTCCCTCCTACATTCTCAAAGTGTACAACTTCTTCCTCAAGAAAAAATTATTCACCAAGTACTTGCCCTGATAAATGGTTGCAGTGTGCTACAAGGAGATCTGGAGTCTTTTTCTTCATAGACATTTAAGAAGAACAAAGTCATTAAAAAGCAGAGCCTTATCAGCCCTTTGATTTTTCTATCTCCTGGTACACCAATCCTCTTGCTTCTTCACGCACATGGGATTCATTCCGATTACAACAATCAAAGATCCACGGTCCAACCAATAGATCTTCCATTTCGAGTTTCCACAACAAAATTATTGCCATTAATTTCTCAATTTTAATCTTTCCTGACGTGCTTGCCATCTTAATTTGTAATTCGAATTACCAGACTTCTACAAGACTCCCACTGAACAGAATTGTCACAAAAAACCCAACGTACCCATAAGGATAACAAAACTAGCCAAGCTCATTACCACTTGTAAGGAAGCTAAGGTCTCGCGGAACCCCAACTCTCCTAGCGTCAAAATATCGAGGGAGAATGCAGTGACTTTAAAATTTTTAATTCTGAGTCCAATTAAGATACACTTGAAATAATAGAAACTGAGAGAAATGAACATACATATATGAAGACACCGGTTACGTGGGAAAACCCATACGAGGAAAAACCACCACAAAGAAAAACTCTTTTTGTATCCACGATTAAACAAATTACATACAAAGTACGGGCTTCACTCTCTAATGTCAATTTACAACAGTATAATATTCATTCATCAACCTTACACATAAATGCTCTTAGAAAACAACCATCGAAATCACTCAGAATAATTCGTACTCAAACGAGCAACACTTCGTTATCTCACACTGTTACTCATTCACCTGTTCATCATCTTGGATTACAGAGTATATCCATGTCATTCACAGTCTGTTGATCTTCCTCACAGGAATGGCCGCAATAGTCCAACTGCTAGTGGTTTCCATTCTGCTTCTCTGATTGGTCGTAGACAAACCATGTAGGATAGTCATTCGGTCAAGGCATTCAAACTGTGTCACATGTCGGTGAGACACTGGGCCATGTCTCCCCGATGCCACAATACCCGATTGTCGTTATCACCCAAAGTCCTCACCATCGGCAAGAGGTTACACTGAGTTCAAAAACTGTCGCTTAGAATCATCCTATCACTAAGACATCATATCGATATCCACTGCAGAAGCATCGACTAGACTATCTCTATCAGCAAGACAAGCCATATCATTGAGACTTCATACCGATGATCAACACATGTAGCTCTATCAGCAAGACCTTTCATTGACATCCTCAGTAGACCCATGGCCCAGACAATCGCTAGTCACTATGAGTCATAATGAGCCCTCAAGTCATACTGATATAAACATTCATCAGCAAGACTTAGGCTATCGCTAAGAGTCACCCCATAGGTTCCAAGTCACCCCGAGTCCATCCTTTGCCAGGAGTCATACCGAAAAAAAACCATACCATCAGCGTGACAACAACCATTGGAAAGAGTTCTTACCGAGCCTTCATGTCACCCCGATGACTCTGAGTGTATAACCATCAGCGAGACATATCTTGTCAGAATGAGTTATTTTGAACGTTCAAGTCTCTCCTCGATGACTTCTGTTGCCACAAGTCTCCCCGATAACCATTAGACACCAACCCGTTGGCAAGAGATTTGCTCGAGAAGAAAGAGATGGGAAACTGACAGTGATCGAGATGTCTTGCCGATGACTCCCGTCAGCAAGACAAAACCAAATTCTTGGCGACCCGAGCACTTCGAGGATTTAGAACACTACTGCTAGTCAATAAGACATTCAGAGAGTCTCACCAAATTTTCTCTCACAGGAGTTTACATGCCAGTAATATTGAGGCAGATTTTAAAACAAAGTCGTACTGATATAGTCTCAATGATTACTTTATATGCTATTAAACTTTTTTGATTGATGCTATCTTTCATTTTATATAGAGATTATGCTGATTTTAACACTATGTTGTAAGAATAAAAGGGTTCTATAAAGAATTTTTTTTGTTGGTATTGGGTTTCTTGCTTCTATCAGACCTTAATGGGTGCTTCCCATGGGGAGATCTAAATTTTTTCTATGTGCCCTTTTAGGCCTTAGTTGCTCATTCCCTTCCCAACAATGAAGGGTCTCTAGCATTTTGTTTATCAGAAGTAAGAAGCTGATATGCTTTAAAATGTTGTAAAACCTTTGGCACATTGCCACCTTTTATTTTCTTGTATTTCAACTTCCATTTTCCCCAAGCACACAAATAAGGGTGGGCTTCTATAAAAATCTTGAAGGTCATTCAATGAGGCACAAGTTGGTCCCCCGCTCATTGAATTTCCCATAAGGTTGTTTAGAGAGGCACAAACTTTTATGATCAACAGTTCTTTTTTTGGCATGTTTGTGGGTGTAGACATGCAAAATTAACATTATGCATTCGATCAGATTAGTCAAATTAGGTCTCACATTAGGTCCATTCATCACTTTCATCCATTCATTAAATAATCTCATTTCCTAAGGTCATTTATCAAATAAACATTATCATCAACCTTTTAATAAATCAAACATCATCCTTTAATTAAATAGATCAAACATTTATTTAATTAAATCCAATCATATTCATCCCGTTTTCTGATTTAAATAAATCAAATATTTAAATCCTAAAAGTCAAAATCATCTAAACACCATTAAGCTAACCTAATCATCATTAATTAATCTAACCATGATTAAATACTAATCTCACCCACTTGCATTCTCTAGATTTGGCCACTTGCACATGAAATTGCATTTAATTGATTTATCAAAATCTTTATTTTCAACTTGGCATAAAGGAAGAATATTCTCCAAGTTTGAATCTCCCCAAGTGGACATGTACACCCAAGAAAGCATTTATGAGGCCTTACATGTCTCATATGTCCCTTCCAAAGTCAAACTTAGCATTTATTGCAAAATTTGAATTCAAATTCTCCCTCTCATGGGCACTCTTCCCAAATCTTGCACAACCATTGACCACTCACCACTTGACAAGTGTACTCTTCTCATTGGAGGATCTTTAATCCCACATTCACCATCTTGGCCAATCTCTCATCAAGAAAATCTATAAAGAAGGCCTTCATTCTCATTCATGGATCCACAACTTTATGCAAGGTTACTCTCTTAATTTGAGAACTCATCTTGCTCATCATCTCCATTTGCATTTCATCATTTTAGCTATTGATCAAGGGTTGGGAAAGGGTCACTAGCACATGTGACACCAATCCACTATGGAATAGGTGACTTGTTATTGCTTTCCTAATGCTTTAGTTTTTCTTTTGTCATGTATTGCATTTTAGAAGTCTTTACAAGGTATTTCATAGAGGTATTTTGTTAGATTTGTGAAATACTAACCCCTATATGAAGTTTAGTTTTTGCAGATTTTAATGGATGCCTCAAGGCTGGTAATGTAATTTTTTCACAGGTGTCTGATAGTAATCCTTGAAGAGGGATTTTTCTAAATTAGACTAACAAGAGAAGTTGGTAATATCATGCCCAGAGTCTAAACCAGAGCATCCTCTAGAGGAAATTTCTATTAAAAAGCCCAACTATCTGCTTTGGCCACTAGAAGAAGATGATTTACCAGTTCCGTATCACCTATTAGGAGCAATAGGGTAAGAAGTCCTAGCCATAAGTCTAGAGTTTTATCTACCCCCCAAAGAGGCCAAACCTTCCAAATTAGAATACCTATCTACCTTGTCTATAGGAATTTGTTTTCAATGGCTCACCTAGATGCTCTTACCCCTAGAAATCTCATAACTTGGGATAGTGGCAGCCCACTTGTTCCACCTACACCTTCAAATGTGTGGCTCACTATACCTACCAATGCACTCAAATCAATTTTGAAGTTCATTGAGGAAGATTTTAAAACTCCTTTTGAGCACCTCCAGGATATAGCAGAGGTTTGCATGATCCATAACATTGCAGAGAAAAATGTGGCCCTTAGATTGTTAGTTGTGTCATTCAAAGGGAAGGCTCATGACTAGTATAGGTCCTTGACCTCTAGTTCCATCCTCTCTTGGGATGAACTTGGAGAATTTTTTTTGATCGTTTCTCAGAGAAGGGGGACCACTTGTCCTTGTTACAACAATTGATCACAATCAAGAGAGCCCTACAAGAATCCATGATCAACTTCAACACCAGGTTCCATAAAACCTCATAGAAGATCCTTATGACAGTGACATTCATGTTCTATTTAAAGGCTTTCAATTCAGACATTATATTCATAGTACAATCAATGGGACGGGATACCTTTCTAGATGATCTAGTTGTATGAGTAGAGAATGGTTTAATAGACACCGAAAAGCTTCCACTACGACCGCCAACACCCATGTTCATAGGAATATTTGGTGGACCCTAGGAGGAGGCTATTCCTAGTACCTCCACCTCACTCCCTAACACATCGATTGAACCACCACCATCAAGGTATGTGTATCCAAGCACACAACCTAGCATGTCAGGGTCCTCTTCATTGGCAGAGGATTTCAACAATATGAAGAACCTAATGAGGACCTTCGCCAATGAGCTAGTCATTATTCAACGTCAACAAGTAGCACCACTGAAGCCTCCCACTTAGAATTATCAAGGAGGAAGGACACTTACCAAAAAAACACATACCAAGGAGCTCTAAGAGGAGAAAATCAACAATAGGCCTCTATGGGCCAGATAGTCCCAGTTACCACATCACTCAAGACCATCAAAGACAACCCAGACAAAGATTTGGTCCCAAGTTAGAACAACCTAGCGGAGAATGAGAATGCATGGTGTTTCCCATGCAATGATAACCATATTCCCTAAAACTTCTCAAGGGGAAATATTCAACAGAAGATAGTGAAATAGAGAAGCCAAGGCGTATTTTCAAACACAAAAGATTATTAGTCTCCCAGAATGGAGAATGCTCGGTTCAGTGCACGAAAGCAAGGGATGTCCTTGGAACAAGAACTAGATATCTACCCAGACCAAGTACTCTTCTCTTGAATGGAGGAGGAAGATTCTATGGGTGATCCCACAATAATAGTTTACAATTTTTGGCCAAACTAGACATTGAATTCACTTTTTTTAACTAAATCTTCACTTTCGAGCACCTATAGTGGCTAAACCATGAGGAATTTGAAGATGATGCAAACTAGTGATTTGTGACATTTTTTCTATAGATTCTAAATCTATTTTTTTCAAAATATTTGGAATTATATTGCACTTCTTTTTCCATCTCCTTTGAAAACTAGTTTGTAACAGTAAACACCATTTTTATAGAGTGACATTACTGGCTAACACAACTTTTTTTTCTATCAAGGATAAAATTATAATTTTTTCTAATTTAGATTTGTAACTACGATATATAGTGCATGGAATTGGTTTCACAACATTTCATTGAATATTTTCTTCTTAATTAAATTTCAAAGTCAAACCAATTATAATTTAGATATGATTGACTTGCTAAAACATAACTTTTTTTTGAATGTATCAAAATTTTTTGTTTGTTTGTTGGATCAAGGACATCAATATCTAGTGCACTGATATTTTTTATTTTATTTATAATTTGTTATTTTTCCGCATGTGCAGAAGAGAGCCTGATTTTTAGTGAAAAACCTATATTTAATCAAACTAAATAAAATACATAATAAAACCAAAACCTATTAAAATTATCTTTGATGGATAGCTCGTTCTGAGGACTACCATCATCCAGTTAGGTCTATGAAGTCTCCTCCATTTTCATCCTCAACCTAAGCTTTGAAGGGAAAATTTTTGTAGAGATTTGGTAGAAGAGGGGGAGAAGGGGGAAAAAGGGGGGTTCTAGAGAACCAGAGTTCGCTAGAACCCCCCTTTAAATGCAATTAAAAAATAAAACCAATTAAAGGGGGGTTTGCTAGAAGGGGGGGGGGTTTCTAGCGAACCCCCATAGTTATAACAAACCCCCTAAAGTGTTTTCCATTTGAAAATGATTTTTCCTTCCTCAATGAAATTGTAAACTAGTTTTATGGGTTTACCCCTATATTCACAACTAATGTTCTAACAACTAGCATCTCTTAGGTACAATTAGATTACAATATGCGATCCAAAAGAAGACTCATGGAGGAGTATGTGCAACAAAATCCCCAGTGGTTGTATCCACAATGACCACAAACACAAGTACAACAAGCTTCATAGAAATGACCAACTCAATAGTCACAGGCTCAACCATCCCCATAGAAGGACATGGACAAGGCTTTAAGCCCATCCACAATGGAATGGCTACACCCTAAGGAAAGGGAAGCGCCCTTGCCTAAACTAGAGGTCCCACCAATCAAAATGCTTAATGTGGTAGAGCAACTAAAGAAGGCGCCTAACAATGTGTCTCTATGGATGTTCTATCAATACCATAGTAGAAGATATTGATATAGGAGGCATTGAAAAATGAAGAAAAAATTCTGTGGGAGGATGCAGCCCCGCCACACGATAAAGGAAAGGGGGTTGCATTAGACTCCCAACCCTCAGGAGTCACGACATACATAAACACAGTGGGTAAAATAGACGTAAAAGAGGTAAGCAAGCCAAATCCCACCCCTTTCTTTCTAACACATATTGTGGGAGATAAGCTTTTACATAATAATATGATCAATTCAAGGGCTAGCACTACGGTCATGCCCAAACAAGTGGTCGACACCCTGAATCTAAAGTATGAGCCTCTTGAGAAAGGGATGGTCATGCAATTAGATAGGAAGAAGCTCCTGAATATCGGTCGCATTAAGGATCCTTCTTTGACCCTTTGCTCCTACCCGAGCCAAACCATCAAGCAAGAAGTGGTCATAATTGAAATTCCCCTTGTCTTTGATATGTGCCTTTCAAGCGAATTCATGACAAAGCTTGGTGGATATCTAGCACTTGATTGGTCTTATTTGATATTGTGGAAAAAGCACAAGGTGAAGATGAAGATCTTATCTAAGCCCTTGGACCTTGAACATATAGAAGAGGATGCAATATTGAGCTTCGAAATAGCGCATACCTCCTTTTCAAAAAAGAAGATGTATTGTGTAGAAATGTTGGAAGAGGAAGAGACCACAAGTGATCTGACCCCTAAGGAGGAATTCCTACTTAATCAATTCATAAATTTCAATCCTTTCGATAATTTCCATGCTACTGGGTTAGGTACTTATGTAATCTTCGACAAAGACAAAGCTCTCCCAAAATTGGTAAAGGAGTAGGAAAAAAATAGCAGGCCAAGTGATAATAGTTTATGGACATTGCATTTAATTGGTGCCAAATGCAAAACTAGTTTCAAAGCCAACATTCAACTGGTATCATCAACTGGATCAGAGACCCTTAGAGCTTTCAACTTCTGGTTCTTGTGCTTAAATAATGATGTGGAATATGAGGCACTAGTACACAACGTAACTTTAGTAGATCAAATGGGCATAAAAGAATGCAAGTGTTCGGGGATTTAGAGTTGGTTGTAAGCTAGATCCAAGAACATGAATCCACCAAAAATGTAAGGATGAGGTCCTACCGGCACATAATATGGGACCTGATTGAAGGGTTCAAATATTTTAACATACAAGTTATCCCATGATCTCAAAACTCTATTGTAGACCGAATGGCTTCTATTGGCTCACAATTTGAGCCAACCCCTAGATCAGCTGAAAGCCAACATGCAGTGTGTACCATTGTCCACTCATCTACACCCAATAATGACTAAAACTAACAAATATTTGATGGAAAACTATTACTTGTAAAATATTTGTAATATTTCAAAGACAAGAGTCTATGTGACTACCGACTATTAATCAAGATGTTTGCAGAAAGATGGGATAGTGCATCATACTAAAGCACCCTCTCACAGGTACACTCTAATAACACAATATAATAGCAAATTGCTAATTAGCTAGTCACTGTAATCTTAATAATTTGGAGAATTACACAATGATCAAGAGTGGAGATAACACCTATAGAAGATGTACAATCAAATAGTTGCTTCATTCCCCAAGCGACTAAATTGAATCCCACTTTCCTATGTTATTTCCAATAAAAAAACTGTACAACCAATCAGTGGTTTGTAAAACTATGCACTTCAAGAAATAACAAGTAATGAAGAACTAAATTTCTAAGTTTCCCTATGCTTCAAAGACAAGGGCACCAGATCATTCAACCACAAAACATTCAATCAGCCATGCAATATTGAAAGAGCTAGGAATGGAGCGATTATGATCAAACAGAATCATACCAATCAACTTTTCTTTCTTTATTCCAATCTACAGGAGACAAGTTTAAAAACATTGTCAAAAGGGATACAAAAGATCCTAAGTTCATCTCCCATCACCATGGTGGTCAATCTTCAGCCAAACCCATTTGATTCTTTACTAGAAACACCTTCTACTTAGGCCACGACCTCCATTGATCTATCTCACTTCTTTCATTTTCATAGTTAGTTGCCCCTTATGTTTCTCAATCTTTGCCGCCAATTATGAGTTTCTTGGTTCAATTTTGTTTTTCAATAAATGATTCTCCTCAATGACCATCTAGTCACACACAAAATGGGATGATGCCACTAACTAACCCTCCATCCCCTCCAAAACAAAGAAAGCTTGATAAGTAAACAAGTAAGTCTGCTACCACCTATCACAAAGAGACAAGCCAAAAGAAAAAACAAAAAACCAAAAGTGAAAAAAAAATATCATGGATATGATGCCCCTACATCAGGCTCTCTGAGGGAGTTGTTTGTGAGTGTAGCTCACAAAGGGAGTTGGGTACTAGGACTACCCTTCCAAGCACTATGCACTTGTAGCCTACCCTTTAAGGCTAATGAATAATACCATTACTTCATCCTTTTCTGCCAACATTCGGCTGGACCTCCATACATTGAATTTCTCCATATGCTCTTCATATTCATTCCACTAGTTGGCTGTAAATGATCCCAAACCACTGGACTAATGCCTTTTCAACAACCCATCTCATCACCTCCAATATACTTTTCCCACTCTCCAGTTAACATCTCTTTGCAGCACCTTTCCCATTTTTTTTGAATTTCCCTCTCCATTGCAATCATTGCATACACATCAAAATCAATTTCAACTGTATCCAATGACTTTGAAAACTGAGATTGTACTTCACCATTGACAACTACACTATTTGTCTCACCTCCTATCAATTTGAGCCATTCTCTCTCAACAACCTTAATTTGAAGAATCAAATCATCTTCCACCTATTCGTTTGCTATCTCTACACTCTATCCAAGCATATTCATGCCCACATATTCCTCTTGGCAATGTGGTTCCAAAATCTCATGTATCTCTGCATCCTTCAGAATAACAATGACTGCCCCAATTTCCTTTGGATCTCCGTCATTTATAAATTTTTTTCTTCTAACCAACATCACCTTACTACTACTACTACTACCACTATCCTCTTCCCGTTCATGCATATAGGAAACAAAGTATGCTTGATTCCATCCTTTTCAAAGTTATATGTGTTACTCCTCCCTTCATGTACAAACTTCTGATCAAACTGCCAAGTCCTTCCAAGCAATACATGACACACGTCCATAGGCATGATCTCACAAATCACACTATCCTTATAATTGTCAATCTAAAATTATACTAAAGCCTATTCATCTACCAACAATTGATGTCCTTTCTAAAGCCAAGAAACTTTATAAGGAGTAGGATGTTTATTTCTCTTAAGTCCTAGGTTATCTATCATTTCTACAACCACTAAATTATCCATACTACCACTATCAATAATTAACTTGTAGCACTTACCTTCAGCTTTGTAGTTCATTTTGAATAGAGCCTTCCTTTGTACTAGCTCATGACTCTCCTTTGACGGTTTCAACAACTCTTTTGAACAAAAGATATTATCCAAACTTAGGTTCTTCCTTTCTTGGAGAAATTGATCATGCACTCTCCTAATCTACTTGCACCACCTGATTCCTCCTTTCAGGCCATGTGTAACCTCCTTGGGAAGATTTTGGGCACTCCCAGCTCGTGTGACCCATATACTAATTACACTTAAAACATTTACCTTCAAAACCTCTGCCTCTTCCCTGATAACCATTGCTTTTAACT
>VDFB02192709.1:0-15381 GCA_007258455.2 Sequoia sempervirens
TTTTTCTTAGGAAAGACCCTCTAAAGGTGAACAAAAGTTAGAGAGTACACTTGTAGTTCAACCACCCAGTTTGTGTAAATTGCAATTAGGGAACACACACAATGTCTCTTTCTCACACTAGCATGATTGTTCAATTTTAAACCCAAATTTGAAATGTGTGGGTAATTTTTTAGACAACCAATGTCACTAGAATTCTTTTTATTCTCAAGATCACCATGAAGCATGAGAGAAGTGAATATGAATTTGAATGACTCAAATTTCAAGATAAAAATTACAAGAAAATGAAAGAACATGTTCGTTTTAGGCCTCAAAGAAATTACGAGTTCTTTTTAGAGCACCAAAAATCAAGTGTGAAGTTGTTTGTTCAATTTTAATAAAAAATAAAAATCTAGTAAGTTTCTAATCTTCAATTTTAACGAAAATTAACAAATTTTGAGATTTTTTGTAAATTTTAAGCCCAAAAGATGAAGTGAGCTGTCCTAAAATAGAAAACAAAAGAAGGAAATTGATGCTTCAAGATATTACAATAAGCATTTAAAAATGCTTCTTTTTTTCAAGTTCAATTTCCCACTTTCTTCAACTCAAATCTATTTTTGGTTCTTTGATTCCAATGCCCAATTCTGATGCTAACCCCTACGAACAATACAAATTTATCAAAAATAAGATAACGCACCAAATCTCTTATACACTAATACGTTAAACATGAACTAAAAATTAACAGTAAATAACACTTATCAAGAAAATAAAAAGACAACCCATGACTTCTACCCTTTGAATGCCACACTACCAAATGCTTACACACATAGCTAAAGATTAAAATATCAAAATTTAGGCTTTGACTCCAAATTACTAAAAATGATGACAATGATTGCAAATATTTGACAATGATTCCAACTATCTATGGATTTAATGATTGTATATGTTCACCACCTCTTTATAGAGAGTGAGACACCTTTGTAGGATTTCATATCTACCTCCTTCAATTATTTTTTATGAATTGAAATTCCTTTATACACATCAAAAAGTGGAATGCCCAAGCTTGCAATCTAGATGCTTTGTTTCAATTCAACACTTTTTATCAGAAATCAACACCTCTTTTCTGCCTCAAATGGCTTGTATTTAATACACACTTAGATGCATTAAATAACTTCTTAGATTAATACACATGCATTTAATATTTCAATGTGAGTATTATGGGTGCAACCAAAAAGTGATCATTTTAGTCAAGAAATGAATGTAGAAGATTTTAAAAATCTTAGCAAGCAAGTAGCCATAGGATCCAACATGCCAACAAACATTAGGATCCAAAATTGCATAGGCTCCAGCTAGCAAATTAATAGAATAACTGCCAAAAAAAGGTCTCAAGGGAGTTGTGTGCAATTAAATTACCAAGGGAAATGATAATACAAAATATAAGCAATCATAAATCTAAGGGGGGGCTTTCCTTTGAAATCACCTACAAAGGCTATGACCAACAAAAGATAAGCTAGCACTAGAATTATAATGGTTTACAACACATGGATTTGTGGGTCATTGTTGCAGTGGAAGTAACAACAATAGCACAAATAAAATGGATGATTTAAATGGATGCTACAATACAAAAATCTCCCCATATGATCTCAAAATATAAAGCTCTTCCTATTTCACAATAATTTCTAACTCTCGGTTGGCTATTTGCACCTTCTTGTAGTGTTTCATGCATCCTAATCATTCCATATTTATATATGAAAGATCAAATGCAATAGGCCTCACTAAATGTGACATCTCAATGTTCTAGGAATTTTTTAATCATTTTTTATCTTCTTCAATCACATGATATAAACAATCTTTTTCTTAATACAGAACCAATGATTATTAGATTATTTTTTATTGTATAGTGAATATTACACATATAAATTTAAATTTTATATGATTTTGAAAACACAAACAATGAATGACCAAAATATTTGCCTTCCTAACATTCCTACATTGGAAACCATTAGTATAAAACAATAAAGAAATTCCTATAATGAGAAAATATTGAGGTATTATCTCCTTCAAAAAATGTTAGCATAAAACAATAAATAAATTCCTACTTTTAGCATCAAATAAAGCATAAATAAATTCCCACAGTAGAAATAAAGTAGATTTAGCGGTGAAGTAGATATGAAAGTATAAAGAAAATGTGTATCGAGAAAAAAAAAATTCTAAGGCTAAAAAAAAATTCCCAGTGAAATGGAAATATGGTTGGAGCCCCATCGTGGGCACCAAATATAGGCACAAATCTACAAAATTCTTAAACCTTAACAAACATTAGCATGAGTTAGTTCAAACCAAGCAAATAAAATGCTCCTATGAGATATCTAAACATAGTGCATATGCCAACAAGTAAACAACATAATCAAAGTAAATAAATGTAAGCATATATAAGCATGTGCAAACCTATCCCCTAGTGGGAGTGGTGCTCCTTTGATGTGAAAAGGATGGCATTTCCCAGACCCTTGATAAGATTTTCAAAATTATGAACAAGCAAAGATGAGTGATCAAGATGAATGTGTGTATAGTGCAAATGCATAAGATTGTGGATGAATTGTGGATAGAAGTGGCTTCTATTTATAGATTGAAGGGTTTAAGAATGGAGAAATGGGAGGAATGTGGGACTAAAGGAGATTCAATAATATTATGACACATGTCACAAATCTAATGGGTAAAGTTGGAGCATATTTTGGATAATGTGCATAGTTAATGCACGTGGTTGAGGATTTGAGAGGTGTAAGAGAGATTAATGCATTTGTAAGAAGAATTAAATGAATGTGGTTGACATATTTTGGAGGGAAATTATTTGGGCAAGAAATTCAAATAAATGGAGTTAATGAAGGAATATTCCCTTAGAAAATGCCTTTGTGAGAGACAATGACATAATTAGTTAATTAAAATAATTGATTTTCATGTGCAAGTGGGTGAGTTAGCAAGGGGTTGAGTTTGACCTAGGTTGAATTAAAAGCTAGAGAATGGGTAATTGGGGTTAGGACGTAATTAATATAGAATTAATTCACTTGGAGGAATCTAGGGGATTTGACATTTGATTTAAATGATTTGGTTTATTAAATCAAGTGAGAGGACTTTGGGATACTTAATTAAATAAATTGGTTTATTTAATTAAATAGGATGAATCATTAGTGAATTAATCTAATAAATTACTTTATTTGATTAATAGAGGAATTTGATGTTAATTAGTTAGATTTAGATGCATAATGTCGATTAGGATTATTTTCATGTCTATAGTTATGAAACCTACAACCCACATATTGTCGTAAGACCCTTTAAATGTAAAAATTGAATGGGATAGAGTTTTGAATGTCTTGAATAATTTTATGTTTCTTTGCAACTTCTTTTTGTTCAAATTTGAGAGTATCTTTACGATTAGAGAATGAAAATGATTATTTGAACAAGTTCTTTACAAAAATTGCATACCTTTTCAAATAAGAGTTTCATGTCTCCACCCAACCAAATCTCTTTTTTACACTTACATTTGAAATTACTTTTTCCTTATCATATATCTCCACTTTTATTTTTTCCATGGAATTCTTATGTTCAAGAATCTTTGAATTCATTTGGTTAATTGCACTTATATCATAATCTCTAACTTTATTTTCTTGGGAAATTCATGTGCAATACAAAACCTCTTGAGTTTATCCACTTTTGCATTGGCATTTTCCCATTCCACCTATTTCACATGGACCTTCATCAACTTCTCATTAGGAAGAAATATATCTTCATTCAATACATTATCTATCTCTTTCACTTTAGTCTACTTATTTTCAAGTGTTTTATAGCTATTTCACTTTTCATGTCATATATTCTAACTTATTTGAGCAGAGGGGTGAATAACCAAATGGTCTATTATGCGTAGAGGGATTTACATCAGTTTGTGGGTTGGAGGCTTTAAGATAAGTGGTGTGGGGTGAATAACATACACATCTAAATGGAGGCCTTAGTGAAAACACTTAAGTTTTGGAACCAATAATTCATACACATAATAGGTGTGTGTTTTGTTTTGTTTATATGGATTTGAAATGACCAAAAAATCACATGACAGTCATGTTAACTTTCCCACTACAATAGGCTCTATTTTTTGTGCATGGTTTTTGACTATGTAAGAGATTTATTTGTTTTATTTGACTTCAAATTATTGAAATGCATTAGATTGTGAAAATTAACTGATTTTTTAATTATTTTTATCTATATAACAGTTTTTATCATAAATTTTGATGACTATTTCATTTTTTTTTTATAATTTGTGAAATAGATTAAGTAATTTATCATTTAGATGTCAAAAAAGAGTAATTTTTTGAAGTAATTTTTTAATGCACAAAATTCTCCTCTGAAAATGCATATCATATAAATAATTTCAATCAGGTCCTCCCTAAGGAACCTCTATATAAAAATATCTGATAGATCAAGGGGAAATGGATTGTAACCATCCCATACCATTCTCATTTACCCCTTCACTATAAATCCCTAGGCCATCTACTCCCCCATACAACTTGTTAGTTGCCCCTCATGAGTATGGTAGTTTAATCTATTGCACGTTACTACACATATGACAACAACAACATAAAATTGGCAATGCCTCATATAATAAATTTCAAATATCAAATAAAACAACCATTCAAAATTATAAAGAAAGATAAAATTCCAACAGTGGCCACCAAACAGGTTAAAATTTGAAAGAAAGAGTCTTAAAAACCAATCCTTGAGACAAAGAGGAAAAATTTTCAATGCATTTAATAAAAAATTAAAGAATTTAAAAATTGTTGGCTTCGTCAATAAAATAAAATCATATTAATAATTACAAATATGAATCTAACATCACATAAAAAAATCACATTACAATTACTTCATGACTTCAATCAAGTCACCTAAGGGGGATGAGGGGATAATGTGGTCTCAAACTACATAGAGCTCATGCAAAAATCATAATATAACAATAATACATCTCACACATCTAGAGACAATCATATAATAATAATCGCTATGCCACATGTCCCACACAACTCAGGACAATCATATAATAAGCACCATTTCACATGTCCTACACAACCCAAGAAAATTATTAAGTAACTAAATCATCAATTATAGATCTATTGTACAACAAGGGCACACTTACGTCCATCCTCAATCCTCAAGGGTAGTAATCTCAAGGGTTAGGTTTGCACTATGAATTGACAAATGTGGCTCTTATATGTGAGGGAGTAGATCACTGTCAATGCCCATGGAATATTACAATGTTTTAACATAGATCCTTTATCAGGATTAGGTACAACACCTTGAGCTCATAATTTCCCATTGGATGGACATGTGTCTCTCAACCCCTTGTTTATGCTAGTTGGCATCTCAATCCTAAAGGGGAACCATACACTAGGGGTACACATTAACATATATACCAAACTTACTTATAGAAATACATCACATTCCATTTAGAAGGTACACATCCACACATTTCTTGTTCACACTATTTCATAACTAGTTAAAATATACATAACCTCGTTACGAAAGGTACATATATCAAGATCATCCTTGATGTCCCCTAACCCTTATGCCAAGTAGAATACCTAATATCTCATACTTGGGAGAAAAACACATTTGATATTTTTCTACATAAAAATTCACATCACTAGTATCAAAAATTTTATCACTCCATTTCATATGAGTCAAACATGCACAACATACACCTACTCTTACAGCTAGATTTGTCCATAAAATTTTCCACACTTCACAATCATAAGCACTATTATGGGGTATTCACATCCATGGAGAATACAAAATAAATTTATTTTCAAATTTTCACCTTTTAAAGCAACAAAGCTTATTTCCTTACACATATTTAAACAATAAATTGTTTTATTTTACCCAATAGCATGCACAAGCTTGATAAGGCACCTTCTCAAATAGGCTACTTGGTACTCAACACATGATAAGGAAAACATAGTACAATTTGGTATCAAAGCCTAATTCCAACATTGGGATCTCAAGTTAGTGTTATTTCCCATGTGCTTGAGGTAAGTATCCCTCTATAAATCCCTCCCCTCTATGTGCAAAAAACCTCCGCATTAATTTCAATCCTCCTCTTAGTTAAATAATGCTCCTAAATAATGATGATTCCCCTTTTCCATGTGCAGATCTAACCCCCAATGGGAAGGATCTCCATGTCACATACATGGTTCCACTAGCTTCCTTACCACTCTCACCCACCCTCAATTCAAGCTCATTGCAGGAGTAAGGCACTTTGTCAAGGGTAATAAAATAAGTTCTAAAAAATGGTTGTTGACAAGCAACTTGAGAAAATTTTATTATTCCTTTGAAAGTGCATGAACCAATATTCAATTGAATTACTTCATAACCTTGTTTCCTACCCCCAATATGAATTTCCATCTTTTTTTGCATTGGTCAAAGTTCCTTTATTTTTTTATTTTTTTGGTGAATTGGTCTATCAAAGTTTAAATAGTGGCCAAAGAAATTTTCTTTTATCTATGCCTACCAGTTACAAACTATTATGGATATATATATATATAGAGAGAGAGAGAGAGATAATAATTTCTAGTAAAATAATCATTCTTTATATCTAGCACAAGGGTACATGGCATTATCATGGTGCTTCTAGCATGGATATTTTTCTAGAGAAGTGATGAATGTATTATTATTTCAAAAGAGTCTTTGTTTTTGTTGGTTACTTGGAGTCTAGGTATTATCATGATTTTAATCAAGCTTGTAATTTCCTCTTTATATTTACAGACCATGTTTCCATGAACCATTTATTAGAATTTTCTAATACTTTAGAATTCCTTTTCTATATCTATAGAAATTTCTAATACATTCTTGATTTTCTTATGGTTTTTGTAATTATCGATGACGCTGCAATTACTTGATTTATGGTTACTCATGAAGCTAAAATCTAGAAATCTATGATAAAGATCACAAGGAAATATTTTATTCATATTTTAATAAGATTTTGGAAAGCTTTCAACATGTTCATGAACCTGATAAGTATCTCTAAGAATTAATTTATTCATAATTTATTAGTAGCTTGGAAATTTGTTGGTGCATTCTTGAGTCTAGTAAACAAGACAAAAAAATCATAGAGTCAATGGAATGTATTGATTGAATGTTAGGTTTTTATATTCTACAATCATTGCATCCCATGAGATCACATTTCCTTGAGGAACTTGGTCAAACTATTCACTTTCCTTGTTAATTCATCCACAATTTGCATACATTCCTACCAAGATAGTTGCAAGAACAACACTTAAAAATATCCTTATTTTATACTTTTATTGATGTTCATACCCTATGCAAGCTCCCATTTTGGCATAGGTAGATGGGATGCTAAAAAAGGTTGTGAAATTTGGATTCACACCTACCGATTTACATTTGTTTGAAAGTTCCCTAAGCCCTTTTAAAAATATATATTTTGTGCATATCTTATAACCCTTGTACTCCATGAGAACACATTTGTTTGAGGAATTTTCCAAAATGTTCATAAGCCTTGTCTATGTTCCCACATTTTTCATATATATTGGTGGAACCCTAAAAACAATTTCATGGTCCCATTGATTTCATGGTCACATTTTTTATTACTCATATCCTATTGACATTAGGGTCTAGGGTTTAAGAGTTTTATTTACATTGGAATCCTTGGTTATCCTTTGGCTTATGTTATCTCATTTACTTGTTGCATTTTAGTGCCTCATACCCTACACATACCATCATATACAAACACTTTGGCCCATTATGATCCTACACATACCTGCTTCTAAGCCATCTCTTGATGAGGTCCCACGTAAAAACTAGAAGATGTATGAGCTTATATTCCCATAATATGGAGAGGTACATGTGGTAGCTTCTTAATTCATCAAAGTATGTATCAAATCATTAGTAGGGCCTTGTAGGGATTATGGAATGATGTGAGCCATTGGATGGAATTTTTGTATGAGCAAATCAAAGGCTTAAATTCAAATAGGAACAACCAACTAATGGAGTAATTGTTCACTCACGCAAGCCTTCTTACGCCATTAATGGTGAATGTAATTGGTCGAATTCATGTAAAAGGGGTTTGTAGTTGCATTGTCCTTTCATTCTAAAATTTGATTTGTTCAGAAGAGTTTAGAGCAACCAGAGTCAAGGCCAAAGAAAGTTGCAGAGGAGTTTTCATGAGTAAGTTGTCATCAAATCACACTAGTTTTTCTTGTTATTTTGCAGAAACTGGTATATTGAATCAAAATATTTGGGTTGTTTTCAAGGGTAAATTAGGATTCTTGGCTTCTCTTGATTAAGTGTAGTTTTCTAATTGGGATAAAAGAAAAAGGGTATAAATGTATTCAAATTTTAGTTTAAGCTATCAAGAATAGAGTATCAATTCCAAAACCTAGTTTATTTTCAAACCTGAAAGCCCTAAAGAAGCCTATATGAGTCAACTTGATGAGTCATTGTCTTCAAAACCCACACCCAAGAAGAAAAAACAAAAGGTCTCCCATGACCCACCCTAAGCATCTGAAGGAACTAAGAAGCAAAAAGGCCAACCAAAAGACTATACATGTTTCATGGACAAGTTCTAGCCAACATATGTCAAGGAAAGCAGTAGGAAGGCTACCAGGAAAGGAATACTAAACACCAATTTCAAGGACCTTGTAGTAGGAATTGGTGACATTCCTATGCTATAGCCTAGATGGGAGTTATTTTGGCATGTTTTCACAAGAAGAGATGATCTACATCCTCATCAAAATGTTTGTGGTTTTAATTTGGGGAAATTGGTTGTCCCTAATATTTTTTTGGAGGTAGATTTAATGTTGCACTTCACAAATAGATATGATGATTTCAATAGGGTAATCATAGACACTAATGGTAAGCACATTTTGGAAATAAAGAAAAGTAAAGTCATAGAGGTTTTCAAGATGAAACTTGATGCTAGTGAAAATATTAGTATGGAAAACTTGCAAAAGGAATATGCTGAAAAAAGGGTTGGGTTCTGAAGAGGTGAACTTCCAAATCATAGATGAGTGAAGGGTTTTATGTTTGTAATCAAAGAAGTTGAACCACTAGATTGTGAAGAGTTTGCAAATTATTTCATATACACATACTTTATGTTGTGTCAAGTGCTTGGAGTGAGGTGTGATGGAAGGATAACATCACCTTTGTTAGTTATGATCATGGATATTCAACATAAGAAAAGCACACATGGTTTGACTATGCTAATAGAGTTGTTGAGCAATTACACTATGACTTGATGAGGTTAAAAGAAAGAAAAACCCCATTGGAATTTAAACATTATTCATTACTAATGCATACAATATTATACTAGGAAAGGGAAGTTTTTGGTCAGGCCATGAAATTGAGACAAGTGGATGAAAGGGGTAATAATTTTTCTATCCAAATGTGGACAGACATTTGGGATTTTCACTTCCCAAATTCAAATTCTAGTATATTTTGCAATACCATAAAACATACTATTTTTGTAAAAATGGGATTGGCATCAGCTGAGAGAATTTCTAAAACAATTCAAGCATTATTGAGCCCAAGAGAATGTGGTGATGACCCCAATTATGAGTGCAATTAGGAAGATTGGTATTTGTATGATAATTGAATAGTCATTAGGTGCTATGGGACTAGTATGGCACCACATCTCTTGCTTAGGTTTGTTTATGATAGGATGGATTTCACTGAAATAATCTGTCAGATGGATAATTGTGATGCAAAATTTTTTAGGTTATCCAAGAAGTCCTCTATTATTGCAACAACTTTCTCTTTTGATTATTTTGTTGTCATTACAAAGGAAGCATATGAGGTGTTTTAATTCCTAATGTTAAATAATCTGAGGATGAATGTATCCCATACTAGGAAGTTTGATCCAGAAGGGCTCATTGATAGAGAAACTATAAAAAGGGGAATCTCACGGTATGGACCTCATACTTTCTACTTCAAAGAGAATGTGATAAAAAACTTGCCAACATTTGCTACTATTGAGAATTGAGAAAATATTTGGATGAAGATCATTGAGGTTGAGTAGAGGGATTCTACCATGAACTCCTACTATGAAATCCCTTACAAGTAGCTCACCAAAAAACTTAAGAGGATGGAATTGATCCTTAGTTATTTTAATGATGGTGCTTTTCTCAAGAAGGTACAACAAGCAGAGCAACTGGCTCAAAGTGTTTTGCAAGAGTACTTACTAAAAAATAGTTGTCAACTAAAGGAACACATACCATTATAAGTGCAATAGTAGCCAATGGACATTGAGGATGCTCCTGTTATGGATTTTCCTTCTACAAATGTTGATGAAACACAAGGTGATGAGGGGAATGTACAACAACTGTCTATTGAATCAGTTCCTATTGAGCAAGGAGTAGAGCATGAATTTTCACACCCTGATGTGGGAGATGTGATGAAACCATTTATTCTAAATGATAGGCTAGTACCTTTGGAATATGATGAAAGCTAGGACAATGATGCAAGGGTTCTAGCTTGTGCTAAATTTCTAGAGGATGATTCTTTTGTGACAACCAAAGAATTCTGTACTGAGTTGAAAGCTCAAGAAATAAATAATAGGATACAAAAGGCTTGGGAGCGAGTGGATCCCTCACAATAGGAAGAAGTCAAAAAGAAGATCGAAGAAGAGATTGTTCAAGAAATTGAGCAAATGAATCCTATGGAAGCTAGAAGATTTCTCAAAGACAATGTGATGTTGGTGATACCAGGATGGTTTCTACAAATACTTTTGATGAGAAAAAAATTGGTTTAGGGTTTCACCCCAACTTACATGCACTAGCTATTTGTTCATTAACACCAAATTTGGGGAGGTGTAGACTCAATAGAACAATGAATATTCTTTCAAGAGATTCAATAATAAGAAGAGCTTTAGAAATGACAGCTCCACATGCCACAATATTAACAATGCACATGGCCATGTTGAGTGTTGCAGAAATTTCTTAGGATAGATATATGAAATTATAGGAGAAGCACAAAAAACTAGTTGAAGAATATAATAAAGTGAAAGCTATTGTGGTAAAGGTAACTCAAAATACCTTGCCTACTTCTCCATTTGGTACTTCACCACAAGATAAAGATACCTTAAAATTGAGGATTAATGCATTGAAGAGTTAGGTCCAAGTAGCCAAGTCTGAGAAGAATAAGCTCCAAGAGAACATGGACAAGATTACGAAGGATATGGCTAAATAAATTCTAGGCCTCAAATTGACCAAAGTAACCCTTAAAGCAGAAGCCACATGGTTAACTTGTAAAGGTATATAGGAGGTATTTGAAAGGTTCCAACATGCTCAAGAGTTTTTCTAGGGAACTTGGAATAAATGGAGCATTAGATTAAATAGTTTAAGGGAGATTCAAACAAATGCAAAGGAAGACCCTAAAGCTCCAACAAATATTCTAGACATAATAAGAAGAATTTAAATGATTGGTGAAATCATAGGTTTCCATGAAACAATTGGTGGGCAACTAGAAGGTAAAATCAAGGCCTTTAGGGATATGGGGGAACAAGGTGTACCCAAGAATCCTTAATGAAGATGGAACACTCAAAGAGAATGCACCATGGAGGGATTTCTTCAAGCATCAAACAATTATGGGTCCAAAAATAACATACATTGATGATAAGTTAGACTTAACTATGTTGAAAGGTTTAATTGATAGTCTCATTAGGATTCTCATAGACATGGACACCTTTTTGAAAGAAGCCAGAGTAGTGATTGATGCAAGGTATAATGCATACAAGAAAAAGGTGCAAAAACTATTTGATATCAACCGGCCCACAAAGGATTAATATAAGAATTGGCTAGAAAATTATGTTGAATAAGCCATAGGGATGGTGAGATGGATATAGAACATGGTCTAGTATAATATAGGTCAAGCATTTGAAATAACTATTTTAAAGAAAATATATATTTTCTCAATTTTAAAGTGCACATGGTAATCCAAAAAAGTTTCTCTCTTTGCTTTATTCTTATATTTCTCTCATGTTTCGTGCCTTTTGCTGAATGAGGTGATGATGTGGAATTCTCAAACAATGAGGATACAAATTCAATAAGCTTCTACAAAAAATTTTCCTTTCGTATTCTCCCCACCATTTCATCAAGTGTAAATATAACAACCTAGGGGTTGAAATGAAATGAACCAATTTTAAATACAAATTGAAATGTAATGTGACTAGCTAATAGCCTAATGCTTGTTTTCTCCCTTGATCTTATAAAAGGGAATTCAAGGCTATTGTGCAGGGGTCTTTCAAAAATTTGGTTGATCTCAATTAGTTTTAGCAAATATTTTCATGAAGTGTAATAAGCATACAATGAATATAGAAGTACATGTTGAGTCTTAGGTTATGAGTTTGTATCCATGGTTAGCTTAAATGTTTTGCAATAATTATAGCATTTGGAATTCAATAATGAAAAAAATTCATGCATATTGTCTCTTATGTATTTTTTCATGAATCAACAATGAAATGATCAAGGGTTGTATTATTGGTCTCCAATTAATATGGTTTGATGTGTGTTTTCATTTTTGCTTCAATTCAAGTAGTTGATTAAAACACTTTAATGCATTCACCAATTTTTGTGTTAATTCATATGATCTTTAAGTATGTTCTATCTGGGAAATCTAAGTTATGAATTTGTAATGAAAATCCACAATATCCTATAAATTTTTGAATCCCATTGTTATTACATTATAGTATGTTGTGGATTTGACCCCATCACCCTAGGATTATACAGTTTTCTATGTATTAAGCAAATTCAAATATATCTGATCAACTGGATCATGTCAAAGAACAATTCATCTAATTAAAATCATACTCATAATGATGATAGTTGTTCTGGTTCTTGTTCAAATTTCCCATTCTCTGCTCCAAGTTATAAAGGTGTCAGGGATTTTCCAATTCTTTGCAAATTATCACTTGTCAAGCCATAGATTGAGAATGTTTTTGCTTAATATGTAATGTATATGGAAATCTTGTGAAGAAGTGTTATAAGCACATTGTGGGATCACCCTCCGGGTCTTACAGAGACCGAAGTGCAAGAGGAAAGCTTAATTGATTTCTCTCATTCATTGGCCAACCCCTTTTAGGTTTCTAATCATTGGAATTGGAAAATCCATAAGCTTCCTTGAAGATCTGGTTTGTATTTCAAACAGCCAACAAATTGGAGACTCTGTTAGGGACCTTTATAAATTTGAAGTCTCTAGTGCAGATATGGTACATTCAAAGGAAAGTGTTTTTGTATTCTTCATTGGAAGAATTATTAGTTCAAATCTCAAAGCTACATACATCATAACTAATTTATGCATTAAATTCTAGTCAATTATGTTGATGATGTTTTCTGCATAGCAACAACTCAGACAGAATATAATATCCTATCTCTCTTGAAAGGTAAATCTCTATCAGCAAGCCTTAAGAGATAACGCCAAGGTCTCTAATGTCAGGTATTGACAATGTATAAAAAACTCAGTGATAAATGTGAAAATGTTGGCAATCACAAAGGGACCTTACAACAAGAAAATACTAAATCTTTAATTTATCAAATCTGGCAATGTGATGATAGTTCAATCCTAAATATAACTGAAATGATGAAGAAATAACAAAATATTAGAGTTTTAAAGAGCTTACTAAGATTAATACTACTCCTAAGATTAACAATTCAAATGCTGAAATAATTGAAATGGACCAATCCCACATAAACTAATCCTTGCTTAACCCAGATGAATCTGCAATCTTACAAGAACATTGCAATCTTCTAAGGCATTAAATATTTTTAAATCATGAACATTCATCCAGAACAACCCTATTGCAATTGAAATGAATAAACCTTCACAATTGAACTAAGCACAATAGATATATTGTCCAGGCTAACTTTGCAGAGCAACTAATAGTCAGCTAGCTACAAAAAGTATGGATGAGGGATCACTACAAACACTTCAAGCATAAAATCATAAACACCATTGAATCAGGTCTCAGTCTAAATCTAACATACATCTAATATTTCTCAAGCAATCTTAAAGAATGGAAAAACAAGAGCCATGCGAGATAAGAATAACACAAGTATGTCACCAAATCACAATGTCATTACTTGCATAAAATTATACACTAAAGCAACAATTCCAGTTTTTTGTTACAATATTTTCTTGGAAAAAAACTAACTTCTAAATCTTTCTTTACTACTTAATTCACCTCAATATCAGCTATCTATCTATCTCTATGTATATATCTAGCCCTTAAAATGAGATAGAATTCCATATTAATAGAAACCCCCAAGATATGTTGGCCTATTTAGGGTTAACAATAATAATTGGTCACAAAACAAGTCAACCAAGAGAAATTCAAAATAAAAAAAAACTATGCATTAAATGCTTGAACTTCATCCAGATCGGCCTAGGATCTCCAATACAGTTCAGACCAATGCAAGCACAAATTTTAATGTATCCCAACATTAATTGCTTTCCCCTTTGTCTTTATTTTGATCCACCATATCATGCACCATCAAAATTACTTTGTCCAAGTCGGCTATGGGTGGGAAAGGAATAACCTTAAGTTGGCTTTTAATTGACTTAATATTTTCTCTTGATTTCTCCACCGATTTATCCCATTCAACTTTATTGATTTGATATTTATCTATAACTACAATATAGGTAGCCACATCATCCAATTGATGTTTAGTAACCAAACCTTCACTAGATGGGGAATATACATCCTGCCACCATTTTCTCAATTGTTCTAAACTTAAATGCTTCGGTGCAAACCTCCTTCTCCCTATCATGACCTCAAAGAAAGAAATGCATCCATTGTAGATAGGGGTCAAGGTGTCCAAAATTTTCCTACTCTGCTTATATATCTTCTTCAGAACCTTCTGCCTTATTTACCAAGCTTCAAACAATTCCCAAGGTTCTATAGCTTTGGAGGAAGGAAGAATTCCATCATTCACCAGTTTATCCTTAGTATATTCCATGATGGTTCTGGTTTTTTGCAATAGGAGATCTACATCATCCTTATCTTGAGCCAATACATCTTTTAACCAATCTATTCCTCTCATAGCATCTCCTCTAGTTGAAAGAATGTCCTTGATAGAATTATTTCCTTTGGTTTGCACCCCTTGTAGCCATTTTTTTGTAGAAAGAGTAGTGGCATTCATTCTTTCTAGCTCAGTGATAGTTTCTCAGGGTAGGAGGTTTGCAGCAGAGGATGAGGAGCCAATGGACTACAAAGGTTTCATCAGATCCTCTAAACATTTCTTGAGTCTTTCAATCTCTTTCCTTAGCTCCTATTTAGTTTGTGCTGCTCTTCTTAATCTCCCCAAGATTACCATACTAGAACCCTCATAGTCCTCAATATCTTGTTCCATAGAGGTAGGTTCT
>VDFB02192710.1:0-16764 GCA_007258455.2 Sequoia sempervirens
AGGTGGGTTTTTGTGACAGGTTATTTTATTTTATCTTTTGATCTCCCTTTGACCTCATTTTCAAACTGGGGCATCCTTATACATCATTTTTTGCGAGCTAAATCACTGAGTTCACATCACAATCAAAATCTCATCATCACATCAATTTTTTCAAAACATTCTCAACAACTCATATCATCATCAGTGATTTATCTCCTGAGGGGGCATCATTAATACCAACAACATCTTTCAATCAGAAACATATCAAAACTAGATCAAGGGCATATCAGTTAAAAAAAATAAAAATTGATCAAGGGGCAAAAATCAAACACAACAAATTTCGAAAGCAGGAATATTTTCTTTGAAGCAATGCATTTCACACATCACTTCAAAGAGGGGAAAAATGTATATGCATAAAATTGGTCATGTCTGATTAATCCTGACATTTAATTAAATATTTATTATTTAATTAATTTCTCTTAAAGTCGTCTACATATGATTAAATTTAATTAATTTAATTATATTATTCATTCAATTTATTCTTCTATCATGATTAAATAAATCAATTTTATTTAATTATTTTCACATTCATATGACTACTTGATTAATTAAATAAATACACCCTTTACTTTATTTTAATTAATTATCACTTTTTGAATTTAATTAAGTCTTTGTTTTTTAATTAAGTTTAAATATTTCTTTTCAAATCTTTCTTCTAATTAATTAAAGATCTTATTTAATTAATTTCATTTACATGCCATTTCTTAAAAAGTTTAATTAAATATCTTCCATATCTTTTCAAAATCATAATTAAATATTTTATTTAATTATGAAATTTTCCATTATTCTTCAAATCTGGGGTAAATATTCTATTTTAAGAAAAATCTCCATGTCACCCATAAATGAATAATTGAATTTAATAATTCATTATTTATCTTCTTCAAAATATTTCCATAATCTCACAAAAAGGTGATTTTTTACAATTCATCTTTATCATCTTATCTTACCTCTTTTACAGAAAAGAAAATAAATCTTGCTTTCTGTTTTCTTCTATTTTTCTTCAGTCTTATCCATCTTCAACCATTCTATCTGCTAGGAATTTTCACAATCATTGATCATATCGACCAATCAAAAGATTTTGAAAAACTCTATAAATAGCTGGGATAGAACAAGGGTTGATATGAGAAAATGCTATCTCACTGCTTTGAGTCCTTGATCTGAGAACTCCTAAGGTGATATTTCTTTCACCCTACAACCTATAGGTCCTCTTACCTTTGAGGCACCCCTGGTTCACTTTATCAACCCTGCTATCGTTGCAAATTTGCTGTTACCAAGTGCCATTTGGTACTCCTTCTTCACGTGCACAAACTAGCCCTTATTCCTCTAAAGACTAGTCACTCTTCCATTCTGCCAACCTTGTTGCAGGGGTGTGAAAAGCTTCCATGGCTTCCAAAATCATTTTCCTAAAGCTCCTGATCAACCTCCATTCACAAACTCTCCATCTCTTTCAAGAAAATGCTTTTCTTGGTTTTGAAAGGCTAGTAGACTTAAGCCACAATTAGGTCTTTGAAACAGAGTCAAAATGCAATTTTGATCTAAACCCACCAAAGGACCTATCCTCTTTGCTTAGGGAATGTCTTGCACATGCTATACCTTCAAGATTTCTAGGGTTTCAGCACTGTACAGGCCGTACTCCATCCAAATGCAAAAGGAACCAAGAATACTAGGGTTTCAAAACTGTTCAGAACCAGTTTAGGACTGGTGAAAAGTTCTTCATGAAAACGGACTGTTACGGGCTCTTCCTTGTCACATGTAGAGCCAAGACACTCCCCTAAATCCTCAAAAAAAATCTTTTAAAAATCTTCACTCCCCTGCAAATTATTCACGCTGTCCTCAAGCTTTTCCTAGCCGGGTTCTCACTGTCTCGCCTAGGAAAAGTCATTTAGCATGCTTTTTGGAACTCTATTGACTCCTAATACTAACCTATGTACACTAAAGGAGCTTAGCCACATTCCCAATGTTCCCATGCTTCTTGGTATGGTGGGAGTGCGGGCTAAAGCTCCTTCTTTATTCCATTTACCAATCCAAACAACAAATAAGATAAAATACAGAATTTACAAGAAATAAAGAAAGCGATGTAACAACTATTCAAATGGTGCAAACAGAACTTCCAGAGGCTTAATACATGCTGAAAGAATCCACAAAATGCCTCATTTAATCCATGCAAGCTGCTGCTACAGAAAACAAAACAGAAAACAGGGTTTTCCACGCCAAAATTGCTCTTTTTTCTTTATTTCCTCTTGAAACTGCCAACATAAAAACTTCTAACCTCTTCCCAGGTCGAGAAAGAGTCTTTTTCATGCCTCCAAAACCGTTAGGTTTCATTAGGTTTCACGTTTTTAACCAAGAATGGCAAAAAAACACGCGGTTTGAAAACACAGTGTGTTTTCGAACTTTTTACAAAAACATAGGAAATGGCCACCAAAACATTTCCTAATTTATTCTAATTTTTACCTAAGCTCCAAAAGGTCCTCATACACATTATTAAAGGTGTTTGAGACCTTTCCAAAACATCAAAAAGAAATTTAAAACAAAAACCTTCTAGATAAGGTTGTAACTAAGCACTTAGACAGGTGCTCCTGCACCATTCTCCCCCTCTCAACACAAAGATCAAGGAACTTGAGGTGTCAGAAGTGATGGATCAATTCCGTGCTTCTTGAAATCTGCTTCTTCAACCCAGGTAGCCTCAGACTCAGGTTTTCCTTTCCACTTGACAAGGTGTTCCATATATGTCTTATGTCTTGTTGCTTTCTTCACCCTGGACTCCAAGACCTTCTCTGCCTGAGCTTTCTCTTGACTAGGTAGGGGTACATTGCTGATGTCCTTGAAGACCTCATGACTTTTCTGAACCTCATCACTGACTGTCCCTTTGTACCTGATCAAATCAGCAACGTTGAAGACTGGAGATATGCCCAAATCCGATGGAAGTTCCACCTTGTATGCATTCTTTCCATACTTAGCTATCACCTTGCATGGTCCTACCCGCTTCATTTGCAACTTGGTGGACATCCCCTTCTGCAATCTGGATTTGTTGAGGTGAACCATCACATAATCACCCACTTGAAACTGCACATCCCTCCTTGACTCATCAACTTTGTCTTTCAACTTTTGTGTTGCTGCTGTAATTGTCTTCTTAACTTGCTCATGAATCTCCTTCATGGTTTGAGTGAAGTCTTCTGCATGTCCACTCCTATTCTCCATTGTTCCAAGGTCTCTGAGCTCACAAATTCCCCTTGGATGCATCCCATACACAACTTCAAATGGGCTTTTTCCTGTAGTTCTGTTCACACTATCATTGTATGCATATTCCGCTTGGGAAATCACCATATCCCAGGTCTGCCCATATTCCTTTGTCAAGCACCTCAATAGGTTACCTAACACTCTGTTAACCACCTCGGTTTGACCATCGGTCTGAGGATGGTAAGCTGATCCAAATGACAAATTAGTTCCTAATCTGCTCCACAATGTTTTCCAAAAATGGCTCATGAACTTCACATCCCTGTCAGAAACAATACTCAATGGCAATCCATGGATTCTCACAACTTCCCTGAAAAAGAGATGGGCAATATAGCTTGCATCGTGAGTAGTCTTACATGGAATAAAGTGGCTCATCTTACTGAATCTGTCCACAACTACAAAAACACTGTCAAAACCAGTTTTAGTCTTGGGAAGACCCACCACAAAATCCATGCTCACGCACTCCCATGGTCTGTTCGGAATAGGCAAAGGCTGATATAACCCAGCATTGCTAGCTCCCCCTTTTGCTCTCATGCAAACAACACACTGTTCAACATACTTTCTGACATCTCGTGCTAACTTAGGCCAATAATAAAACCTTTGTACCAGCTCTAAAGTTTTGTTAATACCAAAATGCCCACTAAGACTGCCATTGTGTTTCTCTTGGATCAGATTTTCTCTCATTGATCCTCTTGGGACACATAACAGATTACCCTTGAATAACAACCCATTTTGCAATGTATACTCAGCATATTGACTGTGAAAGTGATTTGCAAAGTCTGAACATACCTTATAGGCTTCGAAAAAGTCTTCATCATCACCATAGAGATCTTTAAAACTTTCCAATCCAATGCTTTCTAGCTGTATCTCTTGGACTGTCAACATCCTCCTGCTTAATGCATCTGCCACTTTGTTTTGCTGTCCCTTCTTATGCTTAATGGTAAATGTGAAAGCTTGAATGTACTCCATCCATTTCAAGTGCCTATTGCTTAACTTCTCCTGGGTGTTAATATAACTGAGTGCTTGGTTATCCGTGAAAACCACAAACTCTTTGGGCAATAAATAATGCCTCCATTTCCTAAGGGACTGCACTAAAGCATAAAGTTCCAGATCATAGGTGGAGTATTTTTGTTTAGCTTCATTGAGTTTTTCACTAAAGAAGGCTACAAGTCTACCTTCTTGATTAAGGACTCCTCCTATTGCTACTCCACTTGCATCACACTCAACTGTAAACAATTTATCAAAACTAGGCAATAACAAGATAGGTTGTGTTGCCACTTCTTTTTTCAACTTTTCAAACCCTTTATCAGCCTCTAAAGTCCACTTAAACTTTGTTTTCTAACCACCCTTGATTGTATCTAACACTGGTGCACATATACCACTAAAATTCCTTATAAACTTCCTATAAAACTGAGCCAAACCATGAAAACTTCTTACCTCAGTTGCTGTGGTTGGTGTAGGCCAGTTTAGGATAGCTTCCACCTTACTTGGATCCATCTTCAGCGTTCCTTGAGGATACCACAAAGCCTAGATACACAAGCTCTTGTTTGAAGAACTCACACTTCTCAAGGTTGATTGCCAACTGTTCTTCTTGCAACCTTTTGAGTACCATCTCTACATGCTTCAAATGTTCTTCTGCTGTCTTACTGAAAATCAGTATGTCATCCAAGTAGACTACCACAAAAATCCCTGTGAAATCCTTAAGCACCTCATTCATTAGTCTCATGAACGTGCTAGGGGCATTTGAGAGGCCAAATGGCATCACTTTCCACTCATATAAACCATCATTTGTCTTAAAAGCTGTCTTCCATTCATCACCTTCCTTAATTCTGATTTGGTGATACCCGCTCTTAAGATCTAGCTTAGTGTAAAATTTTGCACCTCCAAGGCAATCCATTAAATCTTCAATCCTAGGTATTGGAAATCTATACCTAATTGTGATTCTATTTATTGCTCTAGAATCAGTACAAAGTCTCCATTTACCTCCTTTTTTTGTTGCCAAAACAACTGGGACTGCACATGGACTAATACTCTTTTGAATCAGACCTTGATTCAAGCAACTCTTCCACTTGTCTTGCCACCTCTTTGTTCTGCTCAGGGGTCAGTTTGTAGGCTGCTTTGTTAGGCAATGAGGCTCCAGGTATGAAGTCAATTTGATGACTTATTGCTCTCTTGGGTGGTAGAGTTGATGGTGTTCCATCACTCACAATGCTCTTGTATTTTTCTAGTAGCCTTTGAACTGTTTCAGGTATGACTGTCTTCTCAGCCTTTTCTTCCTCTTTGGATTGCATTAGGACCACATAACCTTCATTCCCTTGGTGTAGATCCTTGATGAACTCCTTGCCACTGCTCAACATAATGTTTGGAACCTTGGACTGCCCTTCATCTTCCTCAATCAACGATTGCAACTTGAAGGTTTTTCCATCCTTCGTGAACTCAATGGTGTTCTCCTTTCCATGATAAACAACACCTCTATCATATTGCCATGGCCTGCCAAGAAGAAGATGGCATGCATCCATGGGCAGTACATCACAAATCAGCTTGTCTTTGTAGCCTCCAATCGAAAATTCCACTGTAACCTGCTCATTCACTAAGACACTCTGCCCTTTGTTCAACCATGTGACTTTGTAAGGATTGGTATGAGGTACCTTCTGCAATTTTAATTTATTTACTGCCTCCTCAGAGATGATATTGTCCGTAGAACCAGAATCTACAATAACCTTGCATACCTTTCCAAGTATTTTGCACCTTGCTCTAAACAAAGCTCTCCTTTGCTTGGGTTCTTCCTTAACCGGTTGTCTAATCAGCACTCTACTAAACATCAGATTTTCACCTACTTCTGATTCAATATGGCTGATCTCAGGTGTCTTTACACTCACGGTGTCCTCTTGTGCATAAGCTACTCTTTTCTCGTTGCTAGATGAAGCTTTCTCCGGGCATCTATAAGCTGGATGGCCTAGCTGATTACAGTGATAGCACTTCATGGTGGCAAAGTAGGAGTTACTTCTGCCTACTCCTCTTCCTCTATTTGAACCACCTTGAGGTCCTCTTCCTCTATTAAATCCTCCTCTTGATGAGGTTTCACCCCCATGCTCAGTAAGCTTTGATTCACCTTGGCTTCTTTGGTCACCACCTCTTCCTTGGTAACCTCCACGCTGTCCTCTTTGATCTCTGCCTCTTCCTCTACCCTTAGAGGACTGATCATGCTTCCTTTTATTCCTCTCTTCAATCTTAATAGCTAGCTGATAGCATTGGTGGACTGTCTTGGGGCTGAGCAAAGCCATCTCTTCCTGTATATTCCACTTCAAACCATTGAGGTATCTAGCCACTTTTAGGCTCTCATCTTCTGCCACATTTGATCTCAAACAAAGCTTCTGAAACTCTTCAGTGTAGGTGTTGACATCTTGGTCTTTTTGTCTTAAACTCTGCCTCTTCTTGTGGAGCTGAATTTCATAATCATCTGGCATATAGGCTTCTTTCACTTTAGCAACCATTCCTTTCCAGGTTGATATAGGTTGCTTACCTTCTTTCTCCCTTTCAGTCTGAATAAACTTCCACCAAGTTAATGCTGATCCTCTCAACCTTGATTTTGCAACCTTCACCTTCTGTGCTTCTGTAACTCCATCACATTCGAAGTGGTTCTCCATTCCTTCTATCCAGTCCATGACTAAGTCAGGTTCCATCTTTCCACTAAATAGTGGCACTCCTTCAAGTGATTTTCCACTCAAAGCTTTTAATGCCTTCAAGAAAGGCTCCTCCTTCAAGACGGGGTCAGGTTCAGGGGTCTTATCTTCCTCTGCAACCTCTTCTTCTTTCGGAATTCTTCCTTCAAACTGTGCACTCCTCACTGCTGCCTCAAGTTGAGCTATTCTTTCCCTCAACTGCTTATTGTCTTCTTCTTGCTCTTCAACCATCTTTGCCAGTTCTGCATTGGTCACCATGGTG
Source organism: Sequoia sempervirens (assembly GCA_007258455.2). Classification (NCBI taxonomy): domain Eukaryota; kingdom Viridiplantae; phylum Streptophyta; class Pinopsida; order Cupressales; family Cupressaceae; genus Sequoia; species Sequoia sempervirens. The sequence goes on from VDFB02192710.1 coordinate 7,222, forward strand.
GAAGTATCACTTGACTCTATGTCTGACATGCAAGATTCTTTTCCCAAATCTTTAGCTGTGCTCTGATACCAATCTGATAGAACAAGGGTTGATATGAGAAAATGCTATCTCACTGCTTTGAGTCCTTGATCTGAGAACTCCTAAGGTGATATTTCTTTCACCCTACAACCTATAGGTCCTCTTACCTTTGAGGCACCCCTGGTTCACTTTATCAACCCTGCTATCGTTGCAAATTTGCTGTTACCAAGTGCCATTTGGTACTCCTTCTTCACGTGCACAAACTAGCCCTTATTCCTCTAAAGACTAGTCACTCTTCCATTCTGCCAACCTTGTTGCAGGGGTGTGAAAAGCTTCCATGGCTTCCAAAATCATTTTCCTAAAGCTCCTGATCAACCTCCATTCACAAACTCTCCATCTCTTTCAAGAAAATGCTTTTCTTGGTTTTGAAAGGCTAGTAGACTTAAGCCACAATTAGGTCTTTGAAACAGAGTCAAAATGCAATTTTGATCTAAACCCACCAAAGGACCTATCCTCTTTGCTTAGGGAATGTCTTGCACATGCTATACCTTCAAGATTTCTAGGGTTTCAGCACTGTACAGGCCGTACTCCATCCAAATGCAAAAGGAACCAAGAATACTAGGGTTTCAAAACTGTTCAGAACCAGTTTAGGACTGGTGAAAAGTTCTTCATGAAAACGGACTGTTACGGGCTCTTCCTTGTCACCATGTAGAGCCAAGACACTCCCCTAAATCCTCAAAAAAGAATCTTTTAAAAATCTTCACTCCCCTGCAAATTATTCACGCTGTCCTCAAGCTTTTCCTAGCCGGGTTCTCACTGTCTCGCCTAGGAAAAGTCATTTAGCATGCTTTTTGGAACTCTATTGACTCCTAATACTAACCTATGTACACTAAAGGAGCTTAGCCACATTCCCAATGTTCCCATGCTTCTTGGTATGGTGGGAGTGCGGGCTAAAGCTCCTTCTTTATTCCATTTACCAATCCAAACAACAAATAAGATAAAATACAGAATTTACAAGAAATAAAGAAAGCGATGTAACAACTATTCAAATGGTGCAAACAGAACTTCCAGAGGCTTAATACATGCTGAAATAATCCACAAAATGCCTCATTTAATCCATGCAAGCTGCTGCTACAGAAAACAAAACAGAAAACAGGGTTTTCCACGCCAAAATTGCTCTTTTTCTTTATTTCCTCTTGAAACTGCCAACATAAAAACTTCTAACCTCTTCCCAGGTCGAGAAAGAGTCTTTTTCATGCCTCCAAAACCGTTAGGTTTCATTAGGTTTCACGTTTTTAACCAAGAATGGCAAAAAAACACGCGGTTTGAAAACACAGTGTGTTTTCGAACTTTTTACAAAAACATAGGAAATGGCCACCAAAACATTTCCTAATTTATTCTAATTTTTACCTAAGCTCCAAAAGGTCCTCATACACATTATTAAAGGTGTTTGAGACCTTTCCAAAACATCAAAAAGAAATTTAAAACAAAAACCTTCTAGATAAGGTTGTAACTAAGCACTTAGACAGGTGCTCCTCGCACCAATAGCACCGCCAATTTCCAAGCAATGGTTACAACACACAACATATGAATTAGAGATTAATTACATTCTAGCATTCTAGCATTTAGCATTGTCATTATAGCTTTATTATTCATAGCATTATCATAATCTTTCATTTTAGCAATCATGTTTAGCATTAGAATAATCATGTCTTAGCATAGCATTACATGCATTCATATTCAATCTCGTTCTCTAGGAGACCGTTTGTTGAGCCTAGCCAAAGATCTGAGAGCCAGCTGGAACTAAAAAAACACTAGAGATAGAGGACAATAGGACATCAATAACAAGATACTAAGTTTGCATCTCTATTATTTTAAATTTTTTTTGATGTAATGTTTTATTGGTGTGTTTGATTCATTTGTTTTACATATTTATCGCAAGATAAAAATTATCACATATTTCTAAATATCATGTGATATTTTTTGTTACTCTACATAGTGTTTTATGATTTATCCACCATAGGCTATGGTCTAGAATGAAGGTGTTGCTAGGTTATGCTTTTGCTTGGTCGACTGGGATATGTTGAAGGTGTGTGTTACAAGTTCAAGGATACACAAAGTACAAGAAGTTTTTGAATATTTTGTATGGGTCATGTTAACTCATTTATGAGAAGCATGATTAATTTTTAATCATGCATGTGTCTAGCCAAGGTGGAATAGCGAAATGCTACAAGTTTCATATTTTCTTGATTAAGCTTGACCTATTTCAAATATGTGAAGCATGCAAATGTTGTTCATTGAATATCGATGTTGTGAAGGGTTTTTAGGACCAGGTTAAGAATTTTTTGTAATCCGCAAGGAATTTTCCTCATCCTGGTGTTGTGTGTAGAACGATTGGGTATTGCCCTCTAGATATTTCATGATATTTGATCTTTGGCCAACTTGTAATTGTAATATTCTTATTGTTTTTGGCCAACATGTAATGTGATCAATGTCATATCATGTATATATTATAAACCTAGTTGATCTAAGTTGGGTGTGATTGTAAGAGGTTTGAATTGAGGATTTGTAATGCATTATGATGTTTATGTAAGATACTTAAGGACAAAGAGAAAAAGTGGAAGATCCTTTCCAAATTCAAGTTAATCATATTTTGTGATAGAAGGGAAGAAAAGAGTCTACCCAACTAATTGCTGGAGGTTGTGAGCCAAAGGAAAAAATTCTTGAAGGTTGAAAGTAGTGAGCCAATAAGCTCTAGAGAAAGTATTTCAAGAAGTTGCAGAAGATTTGTCAAAGTAGAATTGAAATCATCAAAAGAGAAGGTAAAAATAAAAATTACAATAATCAAAGGATTGAGCTTCATTGTTAGATTTAGATAGTAGAAGGAAAGTCATGCTATAATCTTTTATGAGTTTTTTCTCAGTTTAGGGAGTAGTTGATTCCTTGGGTTGAAGCTCTAAAAAAAAAATTGCATGGAGTTGTAGCTTCTCTATGAGTGACCTAAAACCTTTGTACGAGGAGTAGTAGCCCTAAAACAAAGTTGCAACTATGATTCATTTGGGAGGCTAGATTAGGATAGTATCTCCTAGCAAATTTTCTCATTGTGTTTTTTCCCCTATGGGTTTTTCTATGTACATCTAGTGTTGTGTGGTGTTCTGCATTGTGTTCTTTCATTTTTCTATTTGTGTTGTGAATTTTAAGTTTTAGTTTTCTTTAGAGAGTTTGATATTTGATTGAATACTAATTCAGCCCCCTCTTAGTATTCTAGTGTGTGTTCAAGAGAGACACTATTGATTTCAACTAGCCTTAGAAATCATCCCCAAGATATTACAATGTTGGCACTTTATGATTAGTGTGATCACAAGGCTTTATCTAGACTATAATGCTTAGTAGGCCCACAATGGATGAAAATACAAGTTTTGATACAAAATGAACCTAGAATAAAAATATAGAAAAATTAGCCTTGTATTTGTGTAGTTGTCTTCAACACCTTTCTAATGTCTATTCATTTTCAAAAAATGGAGCTCTAGGGTGAAAGTTATGGCCTGTTGAAAATATTGCAACAAATAGCTTCAACATACAATATCTAGAAGAAAATGGAAAAGAATATTTTCAATACCTCTATGGATGGAAATTTCTCATCTCCTACTTTTTGATAATATCTTGTTTTCCAAAAATAGACACCGTGGAAAAAAATTGATTTTTTAAAAAATTATTGGAATTAGCCTATATTGACGACCCTCCCAACAAAATGAAAATTTGCCAAAAATCAAATTTATCTAAAATAGACAAATTTTATATGAAAGTTAAGGGTTTTTGGACCATTTGAGCACAATCAGAAGGTCTGTTTGGGCTAAAAAATCTCTATTAATTTTTTTTCACCAAATCTAAGCTTTAAACCCATTTTTCTATTATGTAATATGGTGGCCAAGAAAACTGAAACAAAATCCAAATCTAATTTTCTCGAGCCTCCCAAACACAATGGGATAGTAAAAAATGCTACCACTATAGTCAAAATAGTTGCAGTCACTAGATCTCACTAGAAACACACATGAAAATATAGGATTAATAAATCTTCATAATTCCTTTCTAATTCTCTAGATCGTATTGAAATGCAAGAGAAGAGCATATAGGAATTTACAAGATCGTACAAAAAAACTCCAATCTCTTAATCAGGAATCCAAGTAATCAAAACTCTAAAAATCTAATCTGTAATACCATGCTAGAAATCTAAAATAGTTGAATAACTAAGATCTTTCTATAGGAGAGATAAATTTTAAAACTATAAATAAAATAGCACATACCCAAAATTCCAAGAGATGTGCAAATGTGAAGATGACAATATTGTAATATCGCATTAAGATGTCTAAGAAAATATGGATACTAATGATTACATGCATAAATGTACATGTATGCCAAATTATGTAAGAGTATACAAGGATGACTATACAAATACAAGTTAGGTAGTGAGTTTATATAGAACTAAGGAGAGGATGGAGGAGGAAATACAACCAATAGGAATTGATGAAAATGGTAAATTCTTTACCCTATAAGGGTGGATAAATATCATCACTTCATCTCCTTATCTCCTAGTTATTAAATAATAAATTCACTTTATTATCATAATAAATCTTAATAAAAGCGTAGGAAATACCTATGACAATGGAAAATAAATTATCCCACCAAGAAAATAAAAATCTACACCAACAAGGTCAGTATGAATGTATGATAAATAATGTATATAAAAATAGTAATTTTGAATTGACATCATTTCCTAGATATAGTGGAATTGTACAAAGGAACAAAGAACATGAAAAAAATATAAAAAAATAGGTCAACATGGAAGAGACCTAAATGTCTTGACACTTTGCATCATCCCTAAAAGACATAAAATTATAATTATGAAAAATTGAAGAATGAAGATACATAAAGAGGAATGTTAGAACATACTCATTCCATTTGTATCTTTGTGCCAGCAAGAGTATCAAGGGTCATCCAAAGAGAACTAACAAAAAAAATACACACAAGGAAACACATTACAGGAATAACAATACATGCAAGCCTGGCCAAAAGAAAAAGGGTATAACCCTTGCAAGTTAGTCTATAGAAAATATTATGCATCCCAATATTTATCATCATTAAGAGATGGAAGGTAAGATGTGATAGGGACTATAGTAAGTGTGGTACAATGAGAGATTCCTAGTTGGATACATTATGGATCATTCATCATAGAAGGATCATCATGCATGCCCCCAAAACCAAAGTCCATTGATTGTGGTAAAATCATAAACAATTATAAATCATTTTCAAATGGTTTAGCCACGTTATCCAAAACATTATTTGAATAAACCACAATAGGTGATATGGTAGTGATAACAACATGGTTACAAGAACTATCAATCACAAAAGAAGAAGCTTTAAGAAAAGGAATAGAAGGATCACCCAAACTCAACAATGGCAAAGGAAGTGAGTGCTTAATATTTTAGATTAGATGGGAATGGTAAGGAGCTAGAAAATAAGGTTGAAGGAGTGGGACCTCATTATGATCTAACTACATAGGAAAAGGATTACTAGGCAAAGGTTCACTTCTTGTAGCAAGCTGGAAAGACATAACATGACATCATAAATGCATTCTTTTGCAAGTCAATTTATTCATGTACAATTAAGAGCTTGCATAGGGGAACTTGGGTGTTTCCCAACATCAATTTATTTTCATCCTTTATAGGAGGAGGAATAAAAGGAACAACAAAAGCTTGGGAGACACCAAGAGAAGAAGGATTCCACACACTAGACTAATTTCCTCTAGAACCCAAAGGGATAGGAGAAACAAAAGAAATATCTAAAGTGCAAGGAGGTCTAGGCTATTATGAGAATTTTCCTCATGGTATTGGATAGGATGGTGGAGGTGGAACCTCAACATAGACACCAAATTTTAGGGGTTGGGGAAGGATATCAATTTGGGCTATGATTTGTTCACTACCTGTGGAACAAGAGGAACTAATTTCGTAGTCATAGGAGACTAAGGGGCCTCAAGGGTAGCATCCAAAATGGCAGATAGCGGGCTTCTAGTAGACAACCAATAGCAATTCAATTAGCTTTGAATTTTTATAAGAAGGGAAAATAACATCATCGCATGGTCAAATATGCTCAATTAGTTGTGGTCAAATGTAGTCAAGTGAAAAGTTCCCATGAGGGGATAGTGGCCTGAACTTAGTGTCATGTATGATGTGAACCTATACTTCAAATGGAAACTTTTAAAAAGGGGACCAAACTCATGAAAGTGAGCCATGAGTGATCCAAATTCACACAAAATTGGTCTGAGGTATGAATTATGGTGAAAATTAGCTGCATCCTCAGTAGCGAGATAAATCTACATCACAACTCAGAAAACACATAATCAATAATTGAAGAAAATGATATTGAGCATAACCATTCTTCATAATAATTTGTATATATTTACTTCATCTATATCCTTTTCTTCTCTTAGTTCATAGATATCTCCCTATTCCAATTGTATTTTAAGTTAACAAGTATTACAAGAAAAACATTTTTTGCAATGACAAGAGCTATATATATACACACATATTAGGAATTTACAATGAAAGAAACTAATGGTATTTTATGTGTTTACTCACACATATTTCAACCTTATCAATTTTCTTTAATATAGATATTTTAATCACTTACATGTAACTTCAACATTAAATTTACAAAATTATTATCATGTGTTGACATAACATATACCTATTCAAACGACATACATATCCCATACTATGTAGTCACTCATCCTTGAACTATAAAATTAATACACTCAAAATACATTCTAAGATGATAATCATGCATTCCGGACTACATGAGTATCTTCTTTTTCATATGTCAAGTATAATTGAATGAAAATAAATACAATAGTCTATAAGACACATGTACAAAGTTATTGGGTTGATCAAGTCCAATATCAAAGTACAATAGAATAATACATGGTAATATTTCTTGGAATATCAATAGTAAATTATTAATATACATAGGAAACTTCATAGATAAACACTAGAACTAATCCTTCATTTAATGTAACTAGCGTGCACCCATCTAGAATAAAACTAAAATGCACTTGATGTCTATAGGTAGCCATTCCCTTATTATTTTTGACACATCAAAGCCCATGGTCCATGAGATGATTCTCATTCAAGGCTATATTAAATGGGCAATAGTGTATTAAGATACTACTTGACAATTGGATCATATAAATTTGAAGACTTGTTTTTCATGAGACATTATGTAGGAACATCTTACTTTCTTGTGATAATGTGTATACACATGTTTGTATAATGAGAAAAATAGGGGGTAGATCACCAAAAACCTCTTTAAAGGAAAGAGTTGGGCTTAACTATCATTCCCATAATTAATTTTAAAGTGAACTATTGCATTCATTATCTTATGAAGAGGTTTTGTAAATAAGGGGAAATCACTAAAGTAGGATTTTACAACTATTTCAATAGCTTCTATGTTTTAAATATGAGACATGATATTAATATTATTGAATCCCCAACATTTAAAACTAAGTTAGATATTGAAAGAATTTTTTCTTAAAATGCTATGCTTGATCTATTTAAATTCACAAACTCCAACACATGATAGATCACAACATTAAGCACCCACTAAGTATGGGTAATAATTCACTATGATCTTACATCTATGTCACAAGGTTGAATTATTAGTCAAGAATTTCTAGATATAAATATCTAATTGAGTCCATTTATAAGATGACATATTACCCAAGGGTTCACTACGTATATTACGTAATATCCATTCTAGAATGTGTTATATAACTATCATGGTGTTTACTTTTATGTTTATAAAAAACAATCAAAATCAATAATGGTGGGTTTAAGACTAATCAAAATGTTTATGACAAAGAATATGTGTTGTTTCTTCAATAATTAAATAATTATGAGGAAGTTGAAACCTATATTTAGGACTTGCAAGCTAAAAGGAAGAAAATATATTATAGGTAAAGATAGGTGTTAATTCTAAGGCTATGTGTTATTTTGGGACAAATAATTCAAGAGGACTTATTCCAACAAAATCTAATGTGACAGCTCATTTTTGGTCAATCTAACCCACATATATGGCATAACTATACACCCATTTTTTACACTATGAAAGGGCAATGAGTGTTATTGTTATTTTTAATTAGAGGTGGTTTCTCCCCTTGCAAAAATTGACATGTCCTCATGTTTGATGATAATATAGTCTATTTGGTTTCATATCTTATAACAACATGGTTTTATTCTCACCAACCTATTCCAAACACAATGTCAATATTCCAAGTTTAAGATGTGAATCCAAGGACCTGTGGGTTATGGGCCCACAATGTAACTTAAAATAGATGTGTAATAAATCACGATATCAATTTTAAAGACATATCAACCATAGTGAAAACACTCTCTCAAAATAGACACAAAACCAAAAGAAAATTAATATAAAAGACTAAGTTTTACCATTACAAATACTTAATTCACTAATTTTATTCTCGAGACAACATCCTTATACAGGAGGCTACTGGTTGAATACAAATAAAAGTAAAGTTTTGAGTTTGGTACTACTAAAGTGACTGTCTCATTATCCCTTTTGTGCTTGATTGGCTTAGGTAACTAGCAGAGAGGCCATATTGAGGCATACAGGCATAATGATTTTGTTTCTCATAAAACCAAACCAAGATTCCTCATTGATACAATATCCATTTTTTTTCTTCCTTCACAATGTCAAATCTCATTGATGGTGTGGTATAGTGAGGCTGCAAGGAATACTATGATAATTTGAACAAAAGAAAATTTTAAGGTTTGGTGATTTCGAAGAAGACCTTGATATATGCGAAGATACCATAGTCAGTGACCAAATCAGGAGAACTTTCTGGGGGATAGAAGAAACTTGTAACAACAGGTGAGATGCTAGTAGGTCATTAAAATTTACAAATTCACTATGCCTGGATCAATGTGGAAAATTTGTTGTTGACTTGATATTGGGAATCACTCATGATTTAAGTGATTCTTTTTGTTCTTGACTCCTACATAATGGAAATATGAAGATTGGCAGAACAACTTGGGAGAAGAGGAATTTATCTTCCAATATACCAATGTGTCCATATATCAAAATAAATGTGTCCAATGTGGAGATTTGTTCAAAGGTTGTTGATATGTCTAATCTTGATTGGGCTAATGGTGTAACATGTTTTCATCAAAAATACAGTGGCTACGTGAAGTTTATTATTATTATTTTTGGCAAAGCAAAGTCCATGGTGTTGATGAGAATGAAAATGATAGCCGAACAATACCTCCAGTGTGATGTGAAGAATGTTGTGATTACTGTGCCTGCTTATTTTAACGATTCACAGAAGCGAGAAACTAAAGATGTTGGTAGGATTGTGGGGCTTAATGTGATGCAGATCATTAATGAACCCATGGCTACAACAATAACTTATGGTTTTGCTTCATTGGAGGAAGGAAAAAGAAAGCTAAGGATATATGC
>VDFB02192715.1:0-24247 GCA_007258455.2 Sequoia sempervirens
AGGAAGGATGCTGACTCCACTATGCCATAGAGTCATAGACTTATAGCTATTGTTTTGATATTTCATATTTGTATGGAATATTTGATGTCATGGATTTCATATTCCATGAGTTTTGTATACATTTGACTAATTTTATATATCTAAGTATGCTATTTCCTTCAGCAGCGCAACTACAATTTGTGTACTTTATACTTATGTGATCATTGTATACTTGTGCATGTGATCAAATTTGCTTTTATTTGTGTTGTATTCAATAAAGGGTGCTTGAAACAAGTTTTAAATCCTTAAAATTCTCTAAATTTCTAGGGTTTTTTCAGATTTTTTTCATTTTTCCGAGTTTGCGCAGAGTCCGAGACCCGAGTCGCCGAGTCGCCCTCACCGAGGCCGAGCCGAGTCCGAGTCTCGTTACTACACCTACCACTTCCTGACGACAAAATACAAACTAACCTTGCCGACCAAGTTATAGAACCGTCTGGACCATCAACATCAGATGAAGGGGAAAGTGAGGAAGAGAACACCGTCAGGGAACCATCAGACAAAGAATGTTCATCGTCAGAAGACACACTGTTGGGCGAGGGGGAAGGCAAGAAGGGAACCACCAACCTGACCATGCAAGAGTAATTCACACAAATAAAATTGATCGAAGGGGAAAGGCCAAAGGAAACCTATGGACGATTTGATAGAGACCATTCGCCAGATTGAACATTGGACATTGAAGGAAGATTTGAACATCAAAAGGTCGAAGCCAAAAACACTGGGACAAAGGGAGCATCAAAAAGACCTTGAAGGCAACCCGAGGATGACAAATGCTGACAAAGGATGAGTACAAGATTGCAGCATATCCGAGAGTGCAGGGAAGCACCGGAATGTACGAATCAAAACTCTCCAAGAAGGTTACTGTCACAGAGGGTGCATCAGAGAGGCAAGATGGTGACTCCCCTAGTCAGTTCGAATGTGGAGCGGCAGAAACTTCCGAAGTTAACTGGAAATGGGTCGGAGGACCCTGTATGACATTGTAAAACTTGTGAAACAATTTGGGTAGCGAATGGTCAGGACGACAAAGCATATTGGCTGAGAGCATTTCTAGCAACTCTTAGGGGAATAGCAATTGATTGGTATACCGAACTAGAAGCAGGACAAAAAAACATATGGGAGGCATTGAAATGAGCATTCTAGGAAGAATTCAAACTCTTGAGAGATGACAACGAGATTGTAGTAGAGATATACAATACCAAACAAGGTAAGCACGAGAATGTGTGAGCTTACAATCATAGACTCAAAGAGTTACTGGTCAAACTGAAAATCTAACTAGTCGACAAGCTGAAGAAGAGGTGGGTCATTGAAGGGTTGATCCCTTTGCTAAGGAAGAAGATGAAGGTTGTACCTCCATCATCGTACGTCGATGCCGACAATCGGGCAATGGACATAGAAAGTGAAGACAAGATTTCTTGAGGAAAGAGGAAGAGAGATGATGATGAGACACAGACGACAACAACGACGGTGAATCAAAGATTGTTCACACCTTGAGAAAGGACACGATGAGGATGATGAAGGAGGTGAAGGCATCCAGAGAGAAGGAATTGAATGCAGCTCATCACCTGAAGCTGAGGACAAAAGAATTATACCAGCTCCGCCAACTCAGTGCCCAAACACCTACTCCAGCCTCCTCTATCCACCCAAGTTCCCAACTCCAGGGAGGTCTCCTCACCCATCTTCTCACTAGAACTAGTATATTGTATAGTTGTCTTCCAATTTTGGTTGTCAGTCGTTGGGAAGATGACTTTCTTTTTTGGGGGGAATGATGTAGTCATTAAATAAATAAATAAATTTATAACCAGCAAAAAGTAATTAATATATGTTGTAATCGGGAATTAGTCCTTGGTTTGGGTAGTTGTCAACGGTTGGTGTCCTCAACCAACATCGGCCAACTATAAAATTCACATTTTATTTGTAGTTGGGGACCACACATATTGTGTACAATGTACTTATTGCATATTTGATGAAGGAAGAATACACTACCTATTTTGTGCATGTGCATTGCTGAATAATTGATATGTTTATTACTGCTGTTATATATTCTCGTTTACTCTGTATTAATTGGCCAGTTAGCATAATCAAGTAAACACTATCTCGAGTTGTGTTCTTTGTAAGTGTGAATTTGAGAACAATCAATAAGAAAGGCACTATTATACGAATGCTTCGCATGCAATGGGTTAGATCATAATAGTTTGAAACCATTCCATATCTTGCCACATAGATAACAAATATGTGGGCGTAATTGCAAGTGAAGGATAAAACATTTTCTTTGTTTATCACATTTTATCATTACCTATCACTCACTATCCTACTCAGCCTTGCACTAGGAAGGAGAGATTATAAAAAGTATATTGTTATAAAGTGATAGACTTTATAATCTTTAATCTAAATTAATATTTTTTACTTTTTTTCTATCATCTTCACAATATTTTGTCAAATTTCAATATGTCTTTCTATATATTCTATATATTTTTTGCAAATTATGGGTATTTTATATATTTTTAATATATATAGTATAGTTGTGCCTAGCCATTATGTACTTGGGAAAAAATTGACGTATTGGAAAACCCATACCCAAACCAACAACTTAGGTAAGGGTCTAGAAAAGATTGTAGAAGGCTAGAAACTTGACTAGAGAATCTTCTAGACATGTATAGATCATTAAAGAAAATCAACAAACAGTAATGTCACCTTTCTAGCACTAGTGACCCCTTTTGGATGCTAGTGACCTCCCGGTGCCACTAGTGACCTCTTCTAGACATTGGCGTTCAAAGGGGTGTGTCAATGTCCTCCTAGGGGCATTGATGACTTTCTAGGGGTGTTGGTGGCCTTTTGGGGGCGCCAGTCACCTCTTTTAGGTATTGGTAGGTATCTTGTTGCAAATAGTCATGTTGACTATCTAACATGACCTATAACTCTCTTGCACTTGTTAGACTTGTCTTTGTAGCTGTCAAAAGCAATGATAGAGATGGAATAAGCTAGTTGAGATGATAAGGAGAGGGCACAATAAGGAGCTTGTCTCAATCAAGCCCCTATTTTGCATGTTTTAGCATCAAGTATTGGAAGATTTGGATGTGTTTGGCCCTTGAAGTGTGGGTGTTTGCAGTAATGGTTGTGTGTGCAAGTACAACAATGGTGATTTTCTAGAAAGCGTTTGAAGGTGCAAGATGATACAGGGAAGAATGGAAGACACCTTTCCAAAAGTGGGAAATTTCTATAAATAGACAATCCTAGGCCTCAAATGACCATTGAGAATGCATTAAGGTTAGGTTTTTGCAAAAGGATTACTGTTGAGTGGGAAACATTATTCTAATTGTTGTGGATGCGAGTGCAAGTGTGTTGGTGACCAAGGGTATACAAGGGTCCAAACAAGGTGTCAATTAGCAAAAAGGGTCATGTTTAGGTGAAATAAAGTTTTTTTGGGTGTTTTGGGCTTAGAAATGGTCAAAATGTGTAGCAATCCCTACTAAATGCATAAATAACAAACACAAAACACTCCGGCAACAATTATACTTTATTATGTTTTTTATAATTTTTTGCTAACAACATGCATTCAAAGGGAAGTATATCAATAAGACAACTTATGACGTACTCTTAGATTACAAACTCTATACTAACTGATATGTACTGCTCCTGAAGGCTTCTGCCCCCAAAATTATAGGTGCATGCCTGAAGGGTTTTGTCTCCAATGCACCCAGCAGTCATAGCAATGCCACAATCACTGAAATGAGAGCTGAATGTTTGTTAATTTTCTAAGAACTTCCTTCTATTTTGTCTTATGCTCAATTTTACAGACCCAAGTCCCAACAGTCCTCAAGCATGGGAAGTCAGCACACAATCAGTGGCAACTAACAATTAATTTCCTCAAACGTAGGCAGCTAACTGAACAACACTCCCTCAAAACTGTCAATTGACAATCATAGGTAAATTACTTCTAAATGGGTGGCAGTTAATTGGTTAGTCCACCCCTCAATCAATAGTGTTAGCCTATAGGCATTGAAGATTCAATTGCTACTTAACTGGAAGACACAAATACTCAGCCACTGCTCAATTGGAGGACACAAAACATGGCCACTTAATGCCTAAATTTCAACATACATTTATAACTGAAAACTAAAAGTAACTACCAGCTTATCTAATTGTTAATCCTACACTAACAATCCATTCACTAAATAGTTACAAATTGAAAAAGGGGACATGACAAAAAGGGTCCAATTCTTGTCTATTGGTGATGAACACTAAACTGAATGCAAAATATAAAGTGAAAAGTGCTAAGTATGGACTTTTCAACTCTACAATGTGACACAGATCTTTGAGTGTTCAATGGTGAAACCCAATTGTATTTCCTAAAAGATGGAGAGTTGAATCATAGAATTATGTGAGGGCCTTCTTTTTGACTAAAATCTTATGAATTAAATTATATTTGGACTCTATTCTAGACAACCAAAGCTCTCCCATGTATCCAAGGAGCCAAAGCGAGACACCCAACATTAGTGCTCTGCTACACATGACCGTAGAATAGAAAAAATAGCCACAATGGATAGTTCCATATTTTCAATCAAGAGCTCCAAGTCAACATCATGCTACATGCAACCACATGTAACCAACATGCAATTCCATGCAAGCACATGCAAATCATGGAACCATCTTGGGTCTGGTTCAAAATGTTAGGTAAATACCCAATATGGACCTACAATACTATAAAATTTACTAAACAAAATACCTAATACAAGTGCACACAAACTATGCCCATAAAGTGGCATCAGGACATAGATTCATTTCCCACATTAACCCTTAGAGGAAAGCAATTTAGATTGCAGATCTAAGTAATCTGAGTAGCATAATGGCCTGTAAAATAACACTTTAAAAACAAGAATGAGAGAAGATAAGAAGCATAGACAAGAGAGATGGAACATAGGTATACTTGGAAAAAAGCCTTTCTAAGTAAAAAATCCTATGCTCAATGGCACCCAACCAATGTATTATTAACAATAAACCAATTATAAAATATATATGCCTTGAATCATTAACTACCATCACCTCCTTTTTCACCTAGCTTGACTCCAACATTCTTTGGTCATACCATTCATATATGCGGTGTCTCTTGATGGAATGACTAATGACTTTATGTGAATCATCTATCTCAAGTTAGTGTTCTTTGTAAGTGTATGAATCAAAGAACAATCAATAAGGTGGCCGAGTCTTGTGTCCTCCAATTGAACAACGGCTGAGTATTTGTGTCTTCTAGCTAAGTAGCAATTGAATCTTCAATGCCTATCAGTTAACACCATTGATCAAGGGGTGGACAAAACAGTTAACTGCTACCAGCTTATCTTATTGGTAATCCTACACTGACAGCCCATTCACTAAATAGCTGCAGATTTAAAAAGGGGTCCAAGTCTTGTCTAATGGTGATGAACACCAAATGAATGCAAAATATCAAGTGAGAAGTCCAAAGTATTTACTTTTCAACTCTACAATGTGACAGACATCTTTGAGTATTTAATGGTGAAACCAAATTGCATTGTCTAAAAGATGGAGCGTTACATCATAGAATTATATGAGGGCATTCTTATTGACTAAAGTTTTAGAATCAAATTATATTTGGACTCTAGGGTCATGATCATGATAGTGATGAACAAGCCAATTAAATTAGATTATACACATTTGCAGACAAAGTTTGATAAAGAATTCAAACTAGTGGGAAAAGCTAATGAACTCGTAGAAATAATTTACAATTGAAGCAAGAGCAAGGAGAAACTATGTGACCATTTAACAGATAACCCAGGGCATTGAAAGTTTAAAATAAATACCCTCTACATATGGATTAATTAAGTGTCAGTTCATGAAAGAGTGTCTTCCTAAACATAAAATGATGAAGCTCGTACCATGTGCTTCTTATAAAGAAGCCTCAAAAAAAGTCTTAAGCTTTGAAACTGCAAAAATATTCATGCAGATGAAATATGCCACTTTTGATACTGATGATGAGCATGTGGCACCAAGAGTGTACTCCAAAATGTTGATGCAATAAGTACTTTACAGTTAATTCCAGAAGCTTTCTAAAATAATTTCCATGGACTGGAAATATCATGTATATGATGTAGCACACATTTAATCTCTTTGTAGGAATATGATGAGAATAATGAAGTAATCATAAGAAACATTGACCTGCATTGAGGAAAAATGATTTGTATGAGAAGGGAACCATGTTTAGGATGACAGAATAGGTTGAATTGGTGGTTTTGTGTTAGTATAGGTTTACCTACAAGGGAAGGACAGTCACACAAACAATGCTGAGCAATGTTCACAAGTCTCATGAATGTATCAAGGATTATGGTGTGATCTCAACATAAAATTGACATTTTATTTTAACATAATACTAATTATCAATCAGCCAACATTGACATGGATTTCGAGAATTCCATGATTGAAATGGATATATAGCAGAAAACACAGGATTCAATCAAGGGTTCAACTGTATTATTGGATTTTGCATAGCTATCCAAATTCTAGCAAGATTCTGTCTCATTTCCATTTTTATATTATATGGTTTTTCATTATATTCAAATATTGTCTATATGTTTCTTTATGTTAGTACCACTTTGTAACAGCCCTCTTCTAATACTCAAGTAATCTCAAGAATTTACTAGAAGGTAAATAAACTTAGTAAACATGAGAGAATTTTTTTTATTTTATTTTTTTCTAAGTGAAAACATTTGCATAAGCACAAGAATAAAGTACAACTTTTCAAAGATAAATTCAAACTTGAATTCACATGTAATCATAACTAGAATCAAGCTAATTCCTTACAGAATTCATTTATATCACATAAAATAAATTTGGCATAAAGAATAGTTTTACCTCATAGGTTTTTCTATCATAAGCCAGAACATGGAGTTCACTGCATCTGGAATGTCGATCTCTATCTTCACAAGCCTCAAAGAGTCTACTGCTACAGAGGGAGAGCATCATCCGAGTGCTTTTCCTCCAACCACGGACTCAAGTGGTCCCCCGCGCACTTCCAAACTGGAATTAACCTGGCCCTTCTCGAAGAGTATAGATATAAGGACCTGCTAAGTTTCACCATCCGCGTCCTAGTGATGTGTACTACAAAAACTCATTCGACCATACAACTCTAGATCCCTTCTAGCTAAGTATGATCATTTTGATTGGTCGTTCCATCTAGACACACACCTCTGACTCGTCTTAGAAACTAACTCATCCTATAGTTTTTCTTACTTTATTTGGTACTCTAGACTCAAACTAGTCATTATAGAAAATCCATTCTAGCCAATCTGACTTAGAACTAATCCTTACTCTAGGATATTTATTCAATGTAAAGATTTAGGTATTTCAACCCTTTTAAAAGTCCCTTATTGCATCCTCGCAATATCTAGGGTTTATGACTTCCTGTCATTTTACTCTCAAGATTCAATACCCAACATCTTGATGCGTTAAATCGAGTTTCGACATTATCGTAGAATCTCTTAAGGTATTATAAAGACTTCTTGTCTTGATCTATGGTTTTCTTCGACCTTTCACTATCAATCAATATATCAGTTCAATTTCATATCTGTCATAAGAGTTATAGATGTTCTATATCCTCCTTGTTTCAATACTAGAGTTTAGCTTCTCTAACCCAACGCATGGAAATATCAACATCCTTGATTCTCCAAAGGTAATAACATAAGTATAACTAATCATAAGAACCAAATGCTTTTAGTCTTTCCTAGACCACTTGGCATTGTTTGAGTTCACACTATACGTACATGAACAAACATAATTTTCAAGGTTTTCCCTCACCAATATAATATCAAGAGGATACTAATATTTCATACCAATGATCTTGATCTAAGTTAATCTTCCAAGCCTTAAGAAGGTTTTTACTTATAAAAGATAATGATCTATTTTCGACCCCTTGGTCTTTTGAGTCTACTGACTTTCTACATAGGTTAAGTTATGAACTCATATATAACTTCCTTTATTACTTAAAAATTTATCAATCACTATAGTTTACCACCATCATATTGAATTAAGTTACGACTCTCTCCTTCTATCTCACCTTGAGGTAAATCATTCCAGTGATGCCCAAATTTTGGTTTTGTTTCAATCACTGGGTTACTATAGGAATAGGAAATTGTGACTCCTTGTCACCCAATTCCACTTTAACTTATTACAAAAACGACCATAATCACCACCCAAGGTCCTTTATGGTTCACAAGTTCGGTTTTATCAACCTTGAAAGTAAGAGTCAAATCTTGACTTACTAGGCATACCATGCCTTAGACTAAAGATTAGTTAATAATGGCTGACAACTTAGACTTACCCGTGTGAGCTTCTAGTGTTAAGCACTATCGTAGAATGCTCATTCAGAAGAAAATATATATACTAATCCAGACTTGAAATAATAACTATGCTCTAAAATGATCATACCACATTCTTAGCCAAGGTAACAAGCATGGTGATGGTATTCTAAATACCCTTATTGCATCGCATACCCCCTTTATATAAGTTGAACCCTCATCTGGTTTGAGTACTTTAAGCACAGTTTATGGTTTAAGGCGTGTCGACCATCAACATAGTCATAATGACCGTTGTCATTCAATGCAGACCATGTCATAGTTGAAAGAAAAACACTATAGATTACACATGGGCTCGGTTGTGAAGGCCTTGAGCTAGAACATAGTATGAGTTTCAATGTTTTACGCTCGGTTTTCATGGCCATGAGCCAAGGACACACACAAAAGGCAGAAAGGGAAATACACACAGAACCACTCGGCCTCCATGGCCTTGAGGAGTGATACCATGAAGCCTACAATATAACACCGCTCAACCTCCTTAGCCAGGAGTGATGACAGGATAAGAATTTGATTTAATATAACTCGACCATTGACCTCAAGTTAGACACAGTCAAGAATACATTACTCTACCACTCGGTCGTTGGCCTTAAGCATTAACATAGATAAAATTACGTTATAATGTAGCTCGAGCATAAGCGTATGGAAACCATTGTAATACGACTCAGCTATAATGCTTTGAGCCTCCAAACAAAATAATATCTCTTCAAAGGTTGCCAGCTTGGCCTCCACAGCTTCGAGCTATAACCAAAGTATATAGTAGGTAAAATGTTCCACTAAACGGTTAAACAACAAAGGTTCTCAGTGATATATACAGATGACGAGGAAGTTCATTATTAAGAAAATCATACTCCATAGTGTATATATGGATATCATTCTTACATTACCTGAGCACCGTCTTTTGAGAGTGAGAGTAATCCCCATTCCATGACCGAGGTCTTGCAATGTAGAGGGTTACAAAAGTAAGCCATAGAGCTCGAACACCCATTGCTCTAGTCGTCCTCACTGGCTATAGTTCGCTGCAACTCGAGAGAGGAGATCACAGTGTTCGCCACCTGCTCACACATCCTTCCTCCAAGACTATTCTCCTACTCTTTTCATCCCATACGCTGGCAAATAGACTCCTGTCCATCCACATAATTAAAGAGAGTTTTTCTTTTCAAAAGGAAACTATCTTTTCTTCTTTGGTAGTCTGGGGGTCGAGAGAGACTCCCTAGTGACGAGTCCATCCCCTTGTTTAGTTCCTCTGATCCCCTGTTCTTTTTGTGTTCTTTCCCTCCCGAATTAGTTCCTAAAAGCCCCCAAGAATCGGTTGCCAAGGATTTGTTAATCCGTTCCAACCATCACCCTCGTTCCTATCAACGTGGTCTAAAATTTTACCTTCAACCTACATGACAACGTGGGTCTGCTACTTGGCACAAAAATAATGGGCAGTTATAAGGTAGTTGCAAAAGTTAGTTGTGAAGAATTCAATTCTTCGGTACTTAGCTAGACACCAAAACATCCAGTAACTCCATTGACCTTGGCATTGCAGGAGTTGGTTATTAAAACAATTATGAAAATGATTACATTTACTCGCAGGGTCTAACGCCTCCAAGAGAACTTGATTTCAATAAAGCTTAATTAGTCTTCAAGGTAATAATTATCTCCCGCATGGGAAGGAGGTTTCCACCACGTGGAACCAATAATCTTTCCATAAAAAAAACTCGCGCCATCATCGGATAAGGATAAGTGCAGTCTAATATGGCCCCCAAAAGAATTGAAACAAAAGCCATTACTAAAGATTCAAGAGTTGAACAATTTCTTCAAAGAAATTTTCTCTTCTTTAAATAAAAGTTGGGTCATAACGTTTAACTCTCGGCTTATGTAGCCATTGCCAATTTTAACATATATTTTAAAATATTAATAATTTAAGAAATATTAACATCATGGGAAAGGTTGACAATATAGGTCATTACATCGTCTTACTAGCATATTCATCAAAATGAACGAATTCAATGATGATCATAATAATGACTTCCTTCTGCAAGGAATCAGACTATCATATTAGTTCCCCGACTTATTAAGCCAATTTAAACTATTATCAAGAATATAGACAATCATGAGCACCCAATTAAGCAAATGAGGTCACAACATAAACTCGTTACGACTTGAGAAGCGACATATTAGCTAGAAAGCAACTGTCTCAATTGCAAAACAACTAAAGTTCAACCATGATGATGTCACTATCCCCAAAACAACTAGGTTGACGTCAAACATCTTGAAATATATTTTAAACGACATCAACAACTTGTTGAGTTGAGAAATTAACTTAGACCAAAAAGGGTTGAGTATCACTTACTCGACTCAACTAGGTTCGCCAATTTGCACCAATACTAGACCTAAGATGGTGACAACCTGTTCCCTTCCTTGTATCTATACCCTTCTCTCCAATGATGCTCTCCCTCCCTTTCTTGGAGGGCGAAAAACCTGATTCCTGAATGAAATTTTCCATCATCAACTAAAGATTAGTGTATTAATAATCATTTCATAATCCTCATGAAGTCATCACATCTTGACGACTTTTAAACACATGACAATTTTAGTGACATAAACGTAACCCAAGAAAATATTGATTTTTCCAGATATTTTTCCTAAAACATTTAATCATCTACTAATTACTTCAAAAGTAAAAGTAAAACAAAGTTAAAGTTAGGGGTGTAACACACTTTTCTAAGTATTTTTTGAATTGTTGCTTGATGAAGGTCATGTCTCCAATATATTTTGTTCCAGATTGTAAAGACCTAGGAGTGTTCTGACAGATCTTTCTCCATCCAAAATTATTATTAATATTTCCATCCTTATTTTGGCCTTGAGAAATGGGTATCCTGTATCAATATTACCCTTATATTTATTATTACTTTACTTTTGAAAGAATGAATCTAGCTTTGAAGTCTGAAGATACTTTCATTTGGGTGTTGGATTCTTTGGTGAGGTGGTGTTCATGTCGGAGCATGATACCATCTAAGTAGAAGAGAAGCAATTCATATGCAGTGATGGTATTTTCTATTCTATAGATTTCAATGCATATTTACACTTTCTAATTCTAGTATTCTCTTCAATCAAATTGCAGGCCAAAAATCCATGTCCCTGTGAGTCTGGTGATGCCTTTTGCTCGGGTGGTTGAATGGACCTACAAAAAGCTTGGTCCATTTGGAATGTCTGTGCCACAGTTTACTCCTCAAAGGATTAGGCTGCTTACTTGTACAAGAACTTTCAATTGTTCAAAAGCTCAAAAATTTATCGGTTACTCACCTAGAGTATCCCTTCAGGTTGGCTTTAAACTCTAACCTGCAAAACTAGTATGGATGTTATCTCTGAAGTATCTAGTACTTTGCTCGCAAATTGAGGCACTCTCTCCTATCCATAGTTTTACTTGAAAAATGCAGGAAGGTATAAGGGGGACAACTGAGTCTTTCCAACATTTAAGATCTGGAGTACCTGATGTAACTAACCGAAATTTTGATGGACCATCCAAGGTCTACAGATGGCTTGGTGGTGGAAGAGGTACAAACTGCTTATCTAATGTTTGTTGGTTTTTTGGTTTGATATGTTTGGTGAATGTGATTAAGATTTAATGTTATATTTTAATTTTTTATTCTGTGCAGTGGCTGATATACTTCTGTGGAGAGACGAAAAAGAGACATTTGGAATTATTTTAGCACTGGCAGTGGTCTTCTACTGCTTTTTCCTCTCTGGATATACCTTTATACGTGCTGCAGCTGAACTGCTGCTTCTGATCATTGCAGTATTGTTCATCCATGGTGTTCTGCCATCAGCAGTGTTAGTCAATGGCTGTCTTTTTAACTTTCTTAACTTTATTTATAGGTTTGAATTACCCTGTCATAATGATCCCTGTGTGAGAAATTTTAACCATGTAAAGGAATTGAACTTCACAGACTTGGATATACAATTGAAAAGATTCCTCCTCCTGCTTTTCACATATCTGAAGAAACTGTACGGCATACCTTTCTCTCTATAAGATCCACGTGGAACTCTGGAGTAGCAATTTTGAAGTCTCTTTATGAGGGAAAGGATTGGATACTTTTTCTGAAGGTATTTGTCAACTGCTATCATTTAACTTGTATTTAACTTTGCCATGGATCAGGAATTTTGTTGCTTCTGCTTTGAGTTTGATGACATTGAGATGTAAACTATAATGGAATTATAGATAATCTATACTATTATGGCCATTACCATGAAAGGCCGGTGGACTAAATTGCAAAAAATCCCATATAATCCAACCATATACAACTTGCTTATGCATGAATAAATGCTTTGCAATCAGGCCAGTTAAGTTATGTATATGGATGGATTACATTCAGGCATATTTATTGCAATTTATTTCATTGCAGAGGCGACAAACACCAAATCCGTTACAGAACCAGATATCCTAGGAGACCTGATAATTATGATAATAACTTTTCATGTCCTATTGGCTAAATTGGCCTGTATAGAACCTATCAGAGTGCATTTATTTAAATTTTAGATCTATGATTGTTCCTACGATTGATTGCTAAGCTCGATGATAAATTATCCAAGCTCTATTTTATTGTCTTGACTTGGGATTTCATATAATTAAATGTTTACAAAAATGAATGCTTTAAGTTTATTCAAGAGGATACCTGGCAATGTAATAATAGTATTGGCCGTGTAGTTGTTTTGTCCCTTTTTGCCTTGTAAAAAGTAAGAATCTTTCTGATTACCTACCCTTGATGGCGTGGCTGATGTGACCAGGCAACAAGTCTTCTTTATTTTCTCAACTTACTTGGATCAATCTCCTTTAACACCTTGCTTGCAACATGTAAGGATTTGGACTATACAAAACCCCGCCTCTTGCTGTTCTCGAGTTCTTATTTCTTATTTAATACCGTGTTCTAATTTACTGACTACTTGTTCTCCAGGCTTGATTTTTATGTTCTCTGGATTCTGCATATATGAGCAAAAGGAAGAAGAAATTGACTACCTCACTCAAATTACAGTTGACAGCCTCTTGCATTTGAAGGAAGTGTTGATCAGAAAGTTGTACAGTAGATTTGGACATTATCTTAAGGAAATTTAATAGTTGAGGACTGGGAAATGTTCTGTAAGTATAACAGAGTTAACTAAGCTTCCTCTTGAAAAAAAATTGATGTACATTTTATTGGGTAGTTGAAAATATTGTCCAATATGGTCAATTTCAATAACATTTTTGGGAAAACTGCAATTGGCCATCATATTTTTGAAAATTGTAAAAAAACATCAATAAAACAGAGACCTGACTTGAAATCTTTATCTGTGTTTCCAGACAAATTTGCATGCGCCAAGTTGAGGACTAGCAAAATCTGGTAATAACCGCTGAGGAGAGCCCGCTGTTATCTGATTCATCTGCTGTTTGATCTGCAAAATTGAAAGAGAATACAACGATTTAATAAAATGTATCTGAACGTGCATCCTGCCAGTATTTGTTCAGTAATGGAATTTTGGGAGCTTGAATTCCATTTGAAGGGGATACCTAGCCTTTTCTGTAATTTCCTCGAGTAATATGTGCAATTAAAGATATCCAAATAAATTTGTTTCCGATAAGGTTCTTATTTGTATGTTCGGGTTCAACATTTTTTCCTTCGTTCTTTCTCGTTATACTTCCTATAATTAGAAAGTTACCGTGCTCTTTACTTTAAGCTGCCATGGTGGCCCACCTATTCGGAGAAAACAAAAGGGAGAAAAGAGAAGAGAGCCTTCCAATTTGTGGAGATACGGATGCCAACTGTAACGCGGTGCATCTTCTCTCTTTTTTAATCGTTATTAGAGGACAGGATTCTCTCCCATTCAATAATTAAGGAACTTTTAAGTGTAACATCATATGTGAAGGGTAAAATATCAATCTATAAGTGGTGGATTTTTGTGCACAGGGCAAATTATCATTTACAAAGTGGTGAGTTTTCATAATTGGCCATGTTATTTGTGGAGATACAACTGTCAACTGTTTTGATGAAACTTTCCGCAACCAAAAAAATAAAAATAAAACTTTAATTGTTACTGGCGAACAAGCCTGTTACAATTACTAAAAAGTTCTCAACATAAGTCTCAATAGTGGGCCTAGGATCTTTATTATTTAGTTATCTAAGTAGTCTTGCAGGAAAGACTGCTCGTGCCCATGTACAAGGTGATTTGGGAAGAACTCGGGCCTCGATGTTAGAGGTATGATAATTTTAATAATTATATGTCTGATATGTGTGGGGGATATAAATGGTTATTATGTTGAGAGAGATTTTACATTAGTTGGAGTTATATATATATATATATGAAAAGTAATTTTAAATAGAATAGTTATAAAATAAAATAATTTTTTAAATTTGTATCTGAAAAATAAACACTTACGAAATGTTTTTTTAATATAGATTTATCTAAAATGGGTAATGCTAATAACATCTATAGTTGCAACATGTAATCAACATATTTCAAATTAAGCAGATATTTGTTGAAAACAAACTATATAAACCATTTTGAAATACCATTTGAAAATTTTGAAAATATTTGTCGAATTTCTATTGCAATCAGGTATATTTTATACATTATTTCCAACAACTATATTAATTGCATTTTGAGATTCACTCTCTAGTGTTTCAAGTACACAATCTATTGGTATTGAATTTACTTTTTCGTAATTAATATCAAAATAGCATTTGATGGACTATAGTATTTTCAAATAATTTGATGATTTTGTTTGTCTTTGATGGCTTTTTAACTTAGTGAGCTGACCTAAATGCATTTGTTTTTGTGTTTTGCTTCTTAATACATGTTCATCATCTAGAGATGTATGATCATGAGTTCTTCTCATCTCATTTGCATGTTCTTAATTTTGTTATTGTAATTTTTCAACTCACAGTTCAACTCTATGTGTAGCATTTTGTTGCCAATCATTATCATTTTGACATTTTCTTTTTTCCTCTCTCTCTACATCTATCATTTTTCATCATCATATTTGATATTCCCTCTCATGTTCTCTTATATATTGTCTTTGTTGCTCCTCATTTTCAAAGTTCAACCTTGGTCAAGTCACACCTATTAAATGACCATAACATATAAATGACATTTTTTATTATGTAGTAAGCATAGCATACAAAATATATTTATAATAAAATTAGTTAAATATGGTTAATATATTAAAAAAAATATTAATATTTTTTGACAAAAAATAATGCATAATACAAGTATATTATTAAAGAGAAATATTGGTGCATAATTAGATCTTTTCCCTACTTACATTTCTATACATCTAATTTTAAAAATCAAGTGTGAGGTGCAACACTTAAAAAAGATTTGAAATAAAACAATATTTATTACTTCACATTAGGTAATGAATAAATAGTGTCTATTTTTTATTTGCTCAAAGTAAGCATTTGTTTATTTTTAATTCAAATAAGTTTTTTTTCCTTAAATCATTAGAAAAAAGGGGTAAAAAAGGTAAATTAGAAATAAAACAATGGTGAAATATAGTTTTTATTAAAAATAGTTTTCAAATAACAATAATGTAAACAATGTAAATAAATAATATAGTAAACAATTGGAAATCATAAATAATATTTAACTTATTTTAGAGTATCTAAAACAATTTTAGTGAGATTATTGAAATCCAACCTAATTAAAATTTAATTGTTATTTAATCTCTCGAATCACTAGTAAAATATAACCACCAAGGTAGAAGTATGTCTTGGCCATAAATTCTCCAAAAGGATATTATAAGTGAAAACTAAAAAAATCATAAGAAAAAGTAGGGTGAAAAAAGACAAATTAGAAATAAAAGAGATTGAAATAATTTTTTTTAAGAAAAAGATAGTTCTTCAAATAAAAATAAAGTATTAATATAAAGATTTCATAGATATATATTAGCAATTGGAAGGAATGAGTTTTGCCAAAGTTTGAAATTTTTAAAAAATATTGTTGATTTTGTTTGTATCTATAGATCTTGATTTAAATTTGTCTTCTAATTTTTCAATGGGCTCATTTAGAGGGTGATCAAAAACCACTATTTCTTTTTGTAATGTACTTACTAGTTTAAGGTGGAAGCAAGAAGTTGGGTCCACATTTAGGGGAAGCTTTAGACAAAAAAATCCCGACAGGAACAAGTGTTCATTTAAAAAAATGGGTACCTGTTTAGGATTGGGACCCCAAACCTAAATTTCAAAAATGGGTATCCATTTTTTTTTAACGTTTTAAAACATATACTCATTTCTAATTACATCATATTCTCACCCCTTTTTAGAACAAGTATTCATTTTAGAGTGGATACACGTTTCATAAAATTTGAAATCAACATCAACATGGTTAATCTTAAATGAAACTTTTTTCAATAACATTAACCATCTAAAATGGGACTTTTTAGGCTCTTTCACATTATGCCAAACATCATTCAAGACAACAAACCATTTTTTATCAGTTAAATTGATTCCCCAAGACTTGTTGAGATGTTGAGTTAGGGAGGCAGAATTAGTTAAGGATTTATAAATCATTTTAGCTTTAACATCAAAGAGTGAAGTACCATCATGCCAACTAAGGTCTAGGTTTTTATTACTACCATTAGGGAGTTGCAAAACTTGACAAGCTTCCCTTAAGGTTGAGTATGTTCTCCAATTTGACTGGGGTAGGTTATACTCTTCCCTTAAGGAGTCCCAGTCCTTTAACTCTCCATTGGAAAAGATGTCCTTAAATGTTTGAACCCCTTTTTGTGACCATTTTTTGGTAGAACAACCTTGAAGGAGGGCAAGGGGTTTCCCATTATGCTCCAAGTTCCACCAAACGGAGTTATTGGCCTACATAATAGGGGTATTGTTATTTTGATTCTTGTTAGGTTGAATGCCCACATTATGCTTTATCATCTCCCAAGCCTTCCAGAGGCTTTTCAAGACAAGAGATCTTGTAGGGGATATTTGGTGCTTGTTTAGGAGATCACTAAATGGCAACAAATTCCAAGTTTTTGCTTGTTTGGGAATAGCCAGTTTTATGTTCTTTCTGACCAGGACCTTCCAAGGTTCCTCTCCAGTTTGGGCTTTCATCAACCAGTTTGGGCTTTCATCAACCATTTTGCAACTAGTGCAATTCCATGTAGTCGTAAGTCTTTTAGCCCTACCCCTCCATGCATTTTATTAAGGCAACACCACTCCCATTTAACCACATGTTTCTTACTTTTACATTTTCCATCTAACCACAAAAAGTTTATTTTTTTTTGTAATTCATTAACTTGGTAGCTACTAAACAACCAGAAAAAAGAAAAATATAAGCTATATGAGAATAATATCTTTTGACATATTTGAATTCTACCTGTTAGGGAAAGTATTGTTTGTTCCATCCATCAATATTTTGTTAATTTTGGCTTTGATCCACAGCCACATCTCTTTTAAGTTAGGGATAATTGTGAATGGTATCCCTAGGTATCTGACATGTTTGTGGGGATCTCCCCTTTGGAAGTCAATTTTCCTAAACAATTCAAGGGGTGCTTCTTCCCAACCTAGCATGATTGATTTAGCATTTGAGATTTTGGCACCAGATGCTTTGTAGAAGAAGTTTAATTTATGCATTAAACAATCCATGTTATTTTCATCTAGTTCCATAAAAATTGCAGTGTCATCTGCGAGTTGGATGTTCAGTAGCTCATTTTGATCAAGGAGTATTAGTCCCCTAACTCTTGGTGAGAGGGTGGATTCCCTAAGCAAATAATGAACCACATATGAAGCTATGACAAATAGGGATGGAGCAAGGGGACACCCTTGTATGATAATTATTTCTAAAGTGAATTCCTTGAAGAGGGGTCCATTCACCTCAACTTGAGCATTTGCATCTCTCAACAAGGTGTCAATCATGCTATAGAAGATGTTGGAGAATCCAAATGCTTCAAGAGTTGTCCTTAAGTAGTTTCATTCTACTCTATCATAGGCCTTCTCGAAATGTAAGAGAAGCATTGCCAAATTTTGCCTAGAGTGCCTTTCCCATTCCATGGCCTCCCAACTTGTGATGAAGCTAGTTTGTGTGCTAGTTATAAATTTGGGCAGAATGTTGATCAATCTTATGGCCAATATTTTAGCCAAAATTTTATATGACACATTCAATAATGTTATTGGTCTCCAATTTTTTATAATTATTTTGTCTCCCTCCTTTGTAACAATTTTATAATTCCTTTATTAATACTTACCAAGAGATCCTCTATTGAGGCCTTCCATGTGCACTTGGTGCAATTCATCACAAATCCAGTCAATAATTTTTTTATAGAACTCAACTAGAAGCCCATCACTGCTTGGTGATTTTTCATTTGTTCATAGATTGAATAGCCTTCTTGATCTCTTCTTTGGAAATTCCTTCAGATAATTTATTTGCATCCTCTTCAAAAAAAATTAGGAATAATTTGTTTGATGTATGCCCTGGCATTGTTGTTACCCTCATTACTACCTTCTAATGAAAAGAGAGCTCTATAGTACCGAGAGAATTGGTGTAAGATATCTTCTTGATTCGTGTGCAAGATTCCTTCATTCCAAATTTGATCAATTTGTCCTTTAACCCCTTTATCTTTGATATATCCAAAGAAAAACTTGGTGCCTTTATCACCACAATTCAATCAATTTAGTTTGGCCCTCACTTTTACACCTTGGATTTTACTTGCTTAGAGCCTTCTCAAATTGTTCTTTGAAAAACTTAGCTCTTCACATAAATCCTCATTCTTTGGATCCTCCTGTACATTGGATTATGCCAATAGGAGCTTTCCTTGGAGTTCATTTTCCAACCCCCTCCTATCCATAGCTCTTTTTTTCCCTATGGTTTGGAGTAACTTTTTCCACCCACTTACATTATGCTCCCATCTCTCAATGGCACTTTTATCTTTCAACATCCATTTGTTTATTTCCTTGAGAGTAATGATTGCATCTCTGCAATCACTATCCTTTAAAAGGCTGGTATTGAACATAAAGCCCTCCTTGTTCTCATTATTTATACCACTATTTAGACAAACCTTGGTTTTAATAGGGCGGTGACTTGAGAGAGTATATGGATAGACTGACACCTTGTACCCCTCATCATTGGGTATAAAATTGAAGAAATCCCTATTTGCATAAAACCTATCTAGCCAACAGTAGAATATTTTCCCACATTTTTGGGCATTACACCAAGTGAACCGGATTCCTTTGTTGTATTTCTTCATACCTTCTAAGGGGTCAAAAAGGTTCAATTTAGACTTCATTTTATACTAGAAATGTTTTTCATTTCCTTTCCAATCCATGCCTAGCCCTCCCCATTTATCTTCATTATATTCAATCATGTTGAAATCTCCTCCCAAAATTCAAGGCATTTCAGGTAGGTTAATCAACCATTGCTATAATTCAATCCTTTATTTATGGTCATTGGAGGCATAAATAGAACATATCCATGAACCATGGGGAAATTTTTGTAGGAAAAGGGACTCATAATGCAAGAAAGGGGTCCCTAACCCTAGATTTTTCCCTATAGGGGGATGGTTCATTCAAGGAAACCTAAGATTTTGAATTGGATTGACTATCAACACAAAGGTGAGTCAATTCTCAACAAGGGAGACCTAGGAAGATTCCTTAGGCTTTGAAGGGTTTACCACCAAGCAAAGGCTTGGAAAAGACACCTTGATATTCAATTCACAAAACCTAGTAATGCAAGCCAAATAATTAGTACGAATGACAAAAAAAAGTGACAAAAAGTTAGGATGTATGTACTTGGGAAGTCTGGAAATGTGATAAGGATTCTAGAAATGCAAATATATTGTCAAAATATGCTAGGGAAGACTAAGACACCCTTACTATATTCTTAGACCCATTGCTTTTTTTCGAGGTAAACACAAAATCTTCAGATGTCGAAACCAGATCTGAAGGAATCTCTAAAAAATACCTCCAGGAGAACTAAGACGCCCTTACTGTTGTCTTAGTCCCAATCTAAATTTTGGCAATTTCAAAAGATTATCCTGAGGCTCAATGTCTGCAACTCCTCAAATCTCAAGTCCTAAAACGTCTAGATTTAGCCTGTAGGTGACTTTCCGTGAAGATGACAACTTTGCAATGCAACTTTGCAACTTTACAACTTTGCACTTCAAATGATCTTCAAGTCTTCAACCTAAATCTGCAAACACAAACACGCAAGAGAGGAAAAACTTGTTGATTGTTAGTAAATGGGGTTTTTCCTTGGTCTAACCCCTTGTTGGTAATTAAACCTTGGAATGAAATGAATTAATGAAGGGAAATGATGAATGAAAAAAGTGTTCTGTTGCTACTCACCAAACCATTGTTATGAAATCTGTAAACTTGTGTGAAGTGGCTAGCTTGATTGTAGGTCTTGAATGGAAGTAATGCTTGATAGATCTTGACTTGAATTGATTGCTTGAATCAAAACCCTAAATCACAAATGTTAGCTCAAAAACACACATGATGCAAGAATATCTTTGACATGATGCTTGAATCTTGACGATGGCTCCAAATGCTTGATGAATTTCTATTGTGAACTCAATTATGCTATTAGAAATGCTCTCACAAAATTCTTATATTAAAATGAGTGAAAGAACCTTGTATTTATACTTATACATGCTTAATATCCTGAAATTACACCACACCAAGCTGACATATGAATTCATTAATTAAAGGAGGCTAAATCATGCCAAGATTTGAAATTAAATCCCAAAAATAACATGAGGACTAAAATTCCCTAGGTGGTGTCTTAGTCCCGAGGCTTGAAACTCAGGGCACAGACTCCAAAAAGGGGCCCTTTTAAGGTGCCTTTAAAACCAAGGTCGCAAGACCTTTGGAGGGAAAATACACCCTAGGTGGCGTTTTAGTCTCAATACTAAAAATCAAGGACACACAACCAAAATTAGTAAATTATCATTTATCCTTTGATGTTTATCAGGATTAGCCATAAAAAGATATAATTTATTAGGCTTGTGGATGGAAAATAGGACCAATTAAGACATAAATAGGGATAAACAAATCAAGGCGGGCCCAAACAAGTGTGAAAATGCAAGGGTATGCATTTTCCTACACTACAATCCCCACTCTATCCTCGCCTCTTTCAAGTGTAATCCACACAACCCTGTTACATGGGGAAGTACCAAAATTGGTTACATGTTCCCAATTCTTAGAAATGAGGATTGATGCTCCTCCTCTTCCCCTTTTATGGTTCATAGAGAAGTATGAGGAGTTATTCCATATGAATCTCATATTGGTGTTAAAAGTGAAACCAATAGCCTTAGTTTCCTATAGGAGAACCACATCTTTGTGTTTTTCAAGGTTTAGAAACCTTATGATGATATACTTTCTATTAGGGGTTTCCAGTCCCCTAACATTCTAAGAGATACAATTAAGGTTCATTACCATCAGTATTTGAAGATACATCTTTTTCTCCCTTAAAGTGCTCGAAGCACTTGGGAATCTTCTCATTAGTTTTCAATCTTTTGGATGTCGGAATTTGTATTAAAATGCTTGTTTTTTCCTTTTGTTTTTGGAAATTTTCAGACTTCCCCTACCAACTAGTATATTTTTTCCATTCTTCCTAAGCCTCCTTGGGATAGGCCAAACCTTGGGAGTAGGAGCTTATAACTCAGTATTCTTCTCACTATTCAAGAACTCAATATCAGGTACAGGATCTTAGTTTTGGGTTTGGAGTTAGAATTCCCACTTCCCATTATCTCATCAGTCCCAACTTTAGAATTCATCACAAGCTCTGAGATCAATTCATCAATATTCTTTCCCTAATTTCTAGGGGAGGGTTCAATAGAGTCGAGATGGAAAACATCCCTTTTGATACTATTTTGTCTCAAAAAAATTGGCTCAAAAGCTTGTCATTCTTAATTGTCAAGCCCTATTCTTCTTGAGAACATTCTTAGTTATTCTCCAATCTCTTGTTTTCCTTAGATTGGTTACCCATCATATCATCACTCACTTCCAATGCATTAGTAGCATTTTGGTTTATTGCCATTTGGGAATGATTATCTGAGATTTGTTTAAGATCCTCAAATGCATTGTGGACTTATAATTGTTTACCAATGCCTTAGAGGTTAGAAATGATGTGGTATTTAGCCTCAATCTCGGCTATAAGGCCTTTCACCAAGGAGGATACCCTATTGGCCCCTTTTATTTTAGCAACCTCATCTTCATTCGTTTTTAGCTTGATTTCAACATTATCTTTGTTTAAGTTTAAATCTTTAAAGTAGTAATCAATATCTTAAGGGATCATTATATTACAGTTATTTACATTCTACAATTTATTCTCATTAATGCTCTTTCTAATTTTCTTCATGAAAATCTTGTTGAAATGAACAAGAACATTGAGAAGGGGGTGAATCAATTGTATCAAATTAAACCTTCAAAACTATCAACAATAATTAGATCCACATGAATTCATTAAACCCTTATTTTGTTAGTATGATTAAACATGAAATGAAAATAACATAAACTAAAACCACGACACCATACATAAGAGAACACAAGATTTACGTGGAAAATTGCAGTGAGGATTAGCTCACAATATAAGTAATAGCAAAACTGGTACAAAAGGGCTCACTTCCAGAATAGGACACATTGTCCAAAAGGCTCACAGCCAGGGCTCACAACCATAGAAATAAATACAAGAATATAGAAGAAGAATGTTACACATAGAACACTTCTCAATGCAACAAGGAATCCTCCACAATTGCTCGCACACTTTCGTACTCTTGCATGAAATATTTTGAATGCCTTCAGCTCACTGCCTTAGGAACCCTAACATTGAAATTCACACTGCTTTACTCAAATTCGTGTCACACACATCACTCACATCAATTCCACATCTATATTGCTTCTTACTTATTTCATACTTCATCTTACCACAACACCATACTTATTTATATCAATCTCAACCTCAAAAACCTTCTCCAATGTCGACAACTAGTCATTATGCATATAAATTCAAAATAGGTTGGCACCTAAACATTCTCGTGGTGGACAAGAATGAAGGAAACCTACATAAACACCTTAATTATGACCCAAATAGATCCCAAAACACTTCAACACACTTTCATAAGCTTGCATGTAGTGTCAAACACAAGGTCAGCCAATACCCATGCTAAACACCATAAACTTTAAGTACACACTTCCTCAAATCAATCTGAAACTTCTAGACAACATAATTCAATCAAGAATGATCTAGAATAATCCATGAACTACTTAAGATTCATCAAACACTTCATCCAAGCTTGCATCATACAAATACTTCAATTTAGAACAATTGGTAACCCTTATTTACATACTAATAAATGAAACTCACTCTATACAACACCAAATCAAGTAAAATCTTGAATAAAGAAAGATACAAGCACTATAAGCAACTTCCCAAATCCGCACAACCTAAATCCAAATAGAGGATAAATGTGGAGCAAATACATTTCTCCCAGGCCACAAAAAACATTACTGAAATACTGGCTCACACATTGGTGAAAATATCTTGCATTGTACAATGATCCTGTAGATGTCTAAATTTGGACACTTAGTTTATCCAAATTCATCCCCTTTCGTCTTGTTTTCGTTAATTAAGTAATACTACTATTATTTAATTAATAGCTTTAATTATGCCAGATCCCTAAGGTATTTAATCAATAATACCTTATCTCTTTAATCCTCCTTCCATCAATTGAATTAAATAAATATCACATTTATTTAATTCCCCCTCATGTCACATCCTCCATCATTTTATCTTATCTTAATCCTTCTTCTAATCCCATCATTAGGATGTGCACATGCCTAATCCTTGATTAGGAGGTGTCACATCCTCCAACTTTTTCAAGTTGGCCTCTAATCTCT
>VDFB02192716.1:0-13307 GCA_007258455.2 Sequoia sempervirens
TTTAATTGGATTTAGGAAATTTGAATAGTAGAACATTTAACTGCTTGAATTGTTTTAAAGTTGTGTTCTTTTTGTTCACGTTTACGGGTAATTTGAGTTAATTGAGTTAGAAAGTCTTCCAAAGAAGTTCATTTTATGTGGGGGTGGTTTGTATTATGGATTATCTCTTTGATTTACCTTGGGTGGTGCATCTAGATGTAGTCCAGTTTGAACACCTAGTTACTGTGAATGGGATGCATGATTTAGTTTGAACACCCGATTATTACGAACGGGTCGAGTTGACTTTTGTAGTATGGTTGATATTTGTTATCGGATTTTGTGCACCTTGTCTACCCATGGTTTGTGGTTTGACCCTAGTGTTTTCAGTAGGAGAGTGGCTCTTTGTGGGGGTCCGACACACAAAGGGGCGCTAGGGTAACTCACTTAGGGTTTATTCAAGTGATAACTTAAAAGAATTAATGGGGAACTCTCACATAAATAAAGATAATGTATGTTCTCTCATGACTCATGGGCTTGTTTAGGCTTGAGGTGAGATGAGAAGCATAGTTTGTATGAGGGTCTGGTGGCCGGTAGAGGCAGCTAGGGTAACCCAAGATGGGGGTCTGGTAGCCTAGGAAAGTTGTGCCAGTGTAACTCATAGAAAATTATGTGTAACACACTTCCTATGACAATAGTCAGTTGTATTATATAGTGGATGTTCTTGATTTTCTTATTCTAGAAGCAATGTAGCCATTATGTTGTGTCTTGTACTTGTATTGTTTAGTCTTGAGTTTTCCTATGTCTAGTGGTTGTCGGTTGTGTCTAGGGAACCTTTTTACTATCTCCTAGCATGGGGGGTGGGCCTATGGGTGCCACTTGGTTGGGTGGAACGTGCACCTTACACCGTTGGGTCCCCAGTTCTTGTTCATGATGGCGGGTACTTCTTGATTTGTGAGCTCGTGTGTACCAGTGGATTTGTAATTTCTCTTATGTCTCATTTATATCAGTTGGATACCTTGTTTATATATCTCTCCTCTATTGTGTTCGAGGAGAATTCTTGTAACTTGTAATTGTAACTCTTATGTATGACCTACCTCATTGAAAATGAGTAAATTGTAATTATTATATTGAATGCAATGTAAGAATGAATCATTATTGTACATATATCTCATGCACATGATGTATTTAATGTTATTGAATATATGATCTTAAATTTATGAGTAATGATTAAATGCGATGGATAGTTTACTTTGGTATTAGTGGAATTCGAATGTAATACCTTGTCGCGTATCTTAGAGATTGTATACGCTAGTGTTGTTCATATCACATGTTAATATTACTTTTAAAAAAAAAAAAATTACTACGCTTCCATTGTGTTTGCAACATTCTTTAAGGTTACATGGCGGGGCATTACAAGATGTATGCAAAATGTGGAAGCATAGATAAGTACATTAATTGAACATTTGACAGTGTGCCTCAAAATATGCATTCTAATGGATTTTAATGATTGTAGGATATGTGTTGCAAGGTGTGCGCCCTTGGTCTCCTTATGCTATGTAGCACAATGCTTGGGTTTGTAACATGGCTTAACTTCCTCCCTAGATTCATTAACTGTGATGGTTGTATTGGACATTAATAGGTTGATATTTTGATGCAACGACAACCGTCCGTGCAACAATATGCAAAAAATGAATATGCTGAAAAAAACAAAATATGTAACCTTTTCCTAGCAGAGAATTGATGCAATTCTAGTGTTCATTTCTTTAAGGCATTTCTAGTGGAATAGAAAAAACAAAGGAGCAAGGCACTATTCAAAAGACAATTGTGTGGTTGGTTAAATTTATGGTGCTACCATTTAAAATCCAATTTGAGTACCAAATAACCTTGGCATGACTCAATGGGTGTTACTCTTATGCAGTAACGAGAGAAGCAATCATCAATTGTAGGAACTTTTTATGCAGGCATAGGTCTAGAAAAGACAATTGTAAGCATATGGTTTTATGGGTATGCAAATTTATTTTATAGATTGCAAAGGCCTGAGCACTTCCATTAGCTCGTCTTCTTTACAAGAGGTAGCTAACTCGATGTTCATGTAGATACCCTTCAATTTGTGTTGAATTTCTACACTTCTTAGATGCTCCTATTATTGCCAAACTCAACATAAGTACAACACAACTTGTGGGAAATGAATTCACCTTCAATAGCATGCAGGACAGTTTGGTTGACATATATCTTAACATATACCTTTTTGTCACTCCATTTTTTCCCACAAGAAATCCCTAGAGATGGAAAAGATAGATGTGAGGCTCTAGAGTGTCACAAAGTATATCTCAGAATAAAATATGGATTGTGATCTATTACAATTTCTTTTGACTACAAAAAAAATACTAGCAAATATTTCTGGATTTAACTATGTATGTTATCTTGAATCAGTGTTTTGAATCACACTCACCACTAAGTGTGATTTGAAAAGTTGATTCAAGATAGAATATGTATTGTTAATATGAACTAGTAAGTGTGATTCAAAATTTTGATTCAAGATAGCATACACAATTAAATTCAGAAATATTTGTTACTATTATTCATGGACTGTGGAAAAATTGTTCTTACAACTATGAGATATTTTTTTTTTTACTTTAATAAAGATATGGAATAAAATTAGGCCTTTCACATATAATGAAATTTATTTTAAAGGCAGAGCAATTAGGATTCATATAATGTTGAAAATATCTACATAATATGGTAAATAGATCATTTGGTATGTGTTATGAATGATGAATTTAAATATTGAGGGGTATAATTGTTGGAACATTGATGCAAATGTAAGGAAATACTCCTTTATTATAATATGGGGTTTATTACATAATTTAAAATATGATGGAAATATTTAAATATGACTTATGATTATGTGATAATGTTAAAAGATAAAAAAATTATTTTTTGTAGATTTTTTATTTATCAAAGAGAGCATACTTTTAATGTAGTAGAAAAACATGAAATCATTCGGTATATAATAAATTTAGAAAGGTTATAT
This sequence comes from Sequoia sempervirens, assembly GCA_007258455.2. Taxonomy (NCBI): domain Eukaryota; kingdom Viridiplantae; phylum Streptophyta; class Pinopsida; order Cupressales; family Cupressaceae; genus Sequoia; species Sequoia sempervirens. Next base: position 3,014 of record VDFB02192716.1, read on the forward strand.
TTATGTATTTATTTTGAGGTGATGTCACTTATTTTATGATAATTTGTAAGAGAAGGATATTTTAGCAAGAGAAAGAGGTTATGGGATGAATTTTCATGATTTTATAAAATAATAATTAGCATGAAAATCTAGTTAGATATCACATACCAAATTATGTATATACACTTGAAATTCTTTGGAATAAAATCCTATCTTGTTGGAACAAATCATGCTTAAATAATATCATTTAACCATCTAAAAAAGTGAAAAATGCATTCTGAGCTTTCTCAAATAAATCTGCACCTTTCATAATTTTTTTTAAAATATTCTTGTTAACTTAGTCCAAACATAATGATATAAATAATTTAAGAAAATAACTAAATAAATTAAATTAACACAAAGTAAATGATTAGTATAGCCTAATTGGCTCTGATACCATGTGATAAATTAGGATCTTAGGATACTAACCATTATAAACATAATATAAACTAAATAAAATAAGAATCATACAAACATAAATTTTACACATTACATAAGATATGCACGGGGAAAACCTTTTTAGGTAAAAAAAACCCATAAAACATCATTTTATTAAAACACTTACAATAATGGTCTATTATAACATAGACTGAACCTACAGAAAGCTTCTCCATACTTCCACATGACCAATAATACCTCATGTGTATAGTGATACAATTCACTATTAATCTCCAAATTCATCATCTCTCAAATGAGAGAGAACCTCTTTAAATATAGGAGGAAGGGTGACATAATACTTGAAAGGGTATAAGTCACCTATTCGACAACCCCCATTCATAAATAATCAATAATTTAATTATTTAGACTATAATTATGTCATATGGGATATGGTTAATAAGCATATAACATATAAGGTTTTATAACCTTATATTAGAACAATATATAAATGTTATTAGGGTATGACCCCTAATAACATTATGTTCTAATAGGCCTCTTCTCACATTTTTTTTTTGATATTACCTTATTTACTTTGTGGCATCATTAGAAGCCTTATCTACATCTATAATATCACATAACACAAATTTTTTCTTTGTTTGTGTAATAACCTATAAACCAAGCCAACTTTGTGAGTAGATATTGCTTCAAAAAAAATTATTTGAACACTATCTACAGATTCATGATAACAATATTGTGTATGACTCTACACGCTACATCATCTACTATAGATTATTTTGAAAGGCCTCCATCCCATCCAATGTACAATGTCTTGAATATGATCAATGCATTCCTATTTCTCAACTTTAGGATTTACGTTATCATAGCAACACCTATGTCTTACAATCATTACATGTCACATTAAATCATCGTGACATTAATTTCTCCTTTTGACATCAATGGAAATATGTCCAACAATCTATCATACTGTTTTGACATAAATACCAATCAATTCCAATAATCTCCCCATTTTTCATTGATGTCAAACATAATTCTCCCCCTTTGACATCAATGACAAAGGGATGTTCATTATACTTCCATCGTTAAATAGATCATCATAAACATCCATTCATATTATTTGTGGTCAATACTCACATCCTACAATAAGAATGTACTTCTACCCCTATTGAAGATTCTCTTATGCGGGCCCCCTTTCTCTACTACTCTATATTTTGTTTTTATATTGCTTGGGTGACATATTTTCTCTCTATAACTATCCAAAACTTATTTGGATCATCTTTTTGACATCAATGGAATCATTCTCCTTTTACTATAACTCTCTCTTGTTGTAACTCTCCCCCTTTTACATTAATAGTAAAGGGACTTCCATCCATGTCTTCTATGGAATTATTACATCAACAAGAACTCCTTTAATGTTAATTTGAACATAAGCATCAACACAAACATCCAACTTTCACTTCTACTACAATAACATTCTCTTTCTTCTCTCCAACCATATCTTCTCTTTCTCTAATATTTTGTGAGACTTCATCCTTTGAGTTGACTTCTCTACGGAGCTGAAAGATAATGAAATGATTAAATTACCTTGTGTATGTGCTTCTTTTGACTCAAGAGAGTTTATTTCTTAACTTTTATGTAGAATAATGCCACTTGTACAACTTTGCATGCAACCTCCTACATATTTATCTTTGTGTCTTCTAAGGAACATCCTTAAATTATTTGTAGTCATCCTCTCTTTTCTAACCTTTCTTTTTGAATCCTAATTTGAATGCATTGTATGTGTTTACATTGGGTTGAATCCCTCTTACCTTCATTTCATTTTTCAGTTTAAAAGACTCTTCAATTTGTCCTTCCTTCATGAACCCAAAAATCAATGTTGTATAATTAAATTTATCAATCATCAAACCAGCCTCTCATGATTGCAATAAGCATGAATAATGGTACTTGTTATCTATTTTTCACTACCAGCTCAAATAGAAACAGAGCTGAATTGCAAATCAAATCAAAAAGGTACAAGTTTGCTATACTACCAGTAATGTTTCATTACAAAGGTAAATTTCAGTAATATTATGCAAAAAAACATCTCAAAATGATATCATAAGTTTGCATATTTTTTGTTGTTTTATTCATAATGTACAAACTAGAATCCCACACAAGTCATGGGAGTAACTCAATTTGATTTTCATAATCAAATAAGGGGTGCATGAAGTAATGTACACTATACAACTGAGAATAAAGAAGGCATAGGGTAGAAAGTGATTCGTCATTGCCTGGAATGACAAATCATTGACAAGTTGAGGTTTTCAGTTGTGGCTCCAGCTCCAAGCTCCGATGCACTTGCAAGGTTGATAGAAGTGTGGTTAGAGAAATGCAAACCAAATCCTATCATATGCCTACGCTACCAATAGAAATATAGTATACATTTGATCAGGCATCCATCAGATGATTTTAGATTTCAAAGGCATAAAACTCAAGAGGAAAGCTTTCAGCTTCTTTTATTTTGCTAACACGTTTGTTCACTGTGCAGGAACAGGTTTATTATGTTCATGATCATCTTATCAAATATGTGGAGTAAAACCAATTTATAAGGTTGGAACTTATATATCATAAGCGATTGCCTTCATTATAATACATGAGAGCCAATTGCTATTATAGAAATATCAAAACAAGAATTGTTGTGGTACAATATTAAAATTCAAAGTGTCTAATTCAGTACGGCAAAAAATATGTACATTCTTTGCCGTTCATAATCAATAGAACAAGAAAAAGAAGGGATGTCAAGAGATATTGATTACATTTTCGCTTTGTTTTAGCTTGTTTTCATTTATATTCACATTTTTATGAGGTATTGAGCCCTTATACTATGTGTTCGAGTACTCAAGCACCAATTGTTTTACGTAACTCCTCAAAGCTAATACATAGTCTATGTTAATTGAGGTCAGACATCCTCTTAACATCATAATGAGGGCAACCTTCCATATTTTAGTAATGCATTGCAAATCATCATCAAGAGGCCCTCATATCAAAAGAATCAATGACATAACAAAACGATTTGCATTTCTTAACGTAAGTGCCGAGATTTTATAAAGAACATTCATCGTATTTCCAAAAGCTACAGGTGAACATTGTAACACTAGTCAAAGTAAACTATTGCATTCATGATAATGGGGGCTTCATATCAAGGAAATTTTTTTGATGAGACTGCTACTACAAAATGGTAAAAATGAATAGGTATACATGTTTCAAGGTGCCAAATGATAGTAACTAGATCACAAAAGAAATAGGTGTACATTTAGTAAAAGCAGAGCATCATGGTGCATACTATAGATTACTAGCATAATCTAAGATAATGACTGCAAATCACAATTGGACAGTAAGAAAGGATAGTGAGAAGCTTGAAATAGAGTGAAACAGTAGCAAAGATTTGGAAAAACATTGAACAATATCAAATGGAAGTAGACTAATAGGTTCTCAAAATATACACCAATACTATTAGTTGAATGTGCAACTGAAAAGAGAATTATGAAGCTATTGCGGGAGTTTAAGCTTTAATTTACTCATAGCAGTCAAACTAAGATGCCATAAATTGAAAATATGAGAGAATGAAAGCTTATTTGATGCCTATTTAAGTACAAAATTGAGCAAGTGTGTTGTTCTCATATCTTAAAAAAAAAAGCTTCTATTGCCATTATGCTTGAATATTTTTATTGTTCTGACATGTTTTGCTCACATAAATGGTGTTGTTCTGGATGCTCATTTTGATTGGAATAATAAGTATTTATTGCAAAAAGGAGAGATAGTGAACTGGTGTATGTGTTCCACTATCAAGCAAATTTGTGTTATAGTTCTCAAAAGCACAACCAAGGCTCTTGAAGTAATATTGAGCATCCAGAAATTCCTTCATTCCTGCAGCCCTATTCTACTTTAGAAGAAAAATACGCATTTATTGTCACCATGTGAGGGTTTTAGCTATATGTTCAAAAACATACAAAAATGCAGTAAATGGAGAATACCCAGAATGCAAATATGAGGCCGCGGCTTTCAATCAAGAGTATAAGCCATTTGAAAGTAAGATATATACAAAAATGTAGATGGTTTTTCTTATTTTTCTATAGAGATGGTGCTATATGTTCAAAAAAATACAAAATGTAGTGAGGTTTTCTTTTTAATCAAAATGGAGGAAACCCAGAAGACGCCATGAAGAAAAACAAAAGAGAACTTACCATCATGCACCTAAGGAAGAGGAGACAAGTCTGTGATTAAGCTCTCTTTGAGCTTTAAAATTCATAAGTCGAGCTTGCACAACAACAAGAATATATACAAAAGGCTCAAACTCTTCATATGGCGGCCATAATAGAGGATAAATCACAAAGAAGCCATGGTGTCCCAAGGATAGAGGAGCAAATGAATAAAATATGTCAAAGAGTATGCATACCGCGGCCTTGAGGCACCAAAACCCATTAAAATGTTTGAAAAGACTCCTCGTGATTTATGATAGAATAATCTTTATCTTACCTTTTGTTCAATCTTTAAAAAATCATCAAAATCGCATCGAAGATGCATGGTCGAGCTCCAAACCCCAACAACATGGTGACTAGCTTCTTCATGAAGCTTCTCCAAAAGTCAAGTGCAAATGATAAAAGTGATTAGGGTTCGATGGTTTTTCCTTTTTCCACTCATGATGACTTTGGATGGAATCTTTGAAGAATAAAACAAAATCATTATATTTTATTTTTGCTCATGATTTTAACTCTTAAGTCAAGTCGACTTATGCATGGTGGTTGACTATTATCAATTATCAAATGTTTAATATGCATGGTGATGGTGGTCGACCGATTTATCTATAATGGGAAATACATATTGTGAGATATATGCCAAGTGTAATATATGAAAGCCATCAAATGGGACTCAAGCTTTTAATTTGACATTATTCCTTAATATTGTTTGCATTATTCAATGTAAGTTGATTAATTAAATGATATGCTATAAATCATTTAATTAATTTAGCATCTTAAAATGAAAATTAGAGACATTATGTAAAGTTGAGTTGTAACTATAGCCTCAACTGAAGATTGATCATGCAAGGATGGAGTTTCAGTTACCATGGGCGAGTTGATAAGAACGAGGGGGTTGTTGCATGTTTTTGGCCTCCACTTTTCATGGATTTCCACTTAGTTTGAGTTAGACTACTATACACATTGTGACTATGAAGTTTGAGATTGAGTTCACTCATTTTGCATGAGTTTGAGCTCTTTCTTTTTGGGAGATATTTTATTTCTTTTCTTAGAATTTTCTTCAAGTTATCATTCATTACTCAAATTGACTTTTAGTTTACTACGCACTTTGGAGTTGTATCTCATTGTATATATTGGAAAATTTTACCTTTTTCTCTAGTTCTTGTTTTTTAGCCTTTGCACTCTACAAAGTGAATTATCATGTAACTCAGCTTTTATATTCAGATTAATACAACAACAGGTTGACAGGTTCAAATTGTGTTATTTAGCAGAAGATTCCTTTATTTTCCAGCATTTTCAAAGTTTTTCCTTCAAGATTTTAGGCATCGTTATTGTGTAGGATTTGATTGAAGGATTATTGTGTTTTCAGTTTGGAAACCTTTAATTTTTTTGTCTCCTTCATAAGTATCTGTATGTAGTTTAATTTAAATTCATTGGTTATACAATGTGCATGTATTGATTAATTAGTTTAGTTGTGAAAACCATGTTTTCCCTCAAGATTGTGTTAAATCAAAGCCTCTGTTTAAAGCATTCAAGTGATTAGATTATCAAATCAAGTTGTGCAGATTGAAGTACTGAGAAGTTTATTGTGAATCATAATTGCAAATCTTTGTCAATTAGGTGCATCACCACTAGTTTACAGTTTTACATGCATTCATCATACATTTCTATCCCTTTTCCAGCAAGTTACCAGTTATTAATTTAAGAATCATATAGGAAGCCGGCCTAGAATCTGAAGGTTCAATCTCACTATAGGTCACCCACAACCTGAATTTGATGTAATGTTTCAATAGATTGTTGAATTTAATCATTCAATGTCTGTGTGTAATCTATTTCGGACAACAATACTAAAAGTATTGGAATCCAATGGAAATGTCCCATCGGTATCCTTCATTTTATGCATAAATTTTAGTTTGCATAAATCCCCCTTTTGACTATCTTGGTCTTGCTTTCTTCTCCAATTTTTTTTAGTTTTTCTTTTATCTACATTCACTTTTTTGTTTTGTCTATTTTCTATAGACAACTTCTACAAAATCATTATGTATGCCCAAATTTATTTCACTTAAATCATATAACATTGTGATTTACTAAAGGAGCAGAGGAATTATAGTTCCTACTTAAGAACCCATAAGGAATTCTACTTTTGTTCCACCAAAATTTCTTGCATGTGTTCTATAGTCTCTTGTTTTATGACCAAAGTTGTTGTATTTGTAAAATATGATATTGTAATTCTTATTTGACAACCCATAATAATTTTTATTCTTATTCCAACCAATTTTTTTGGCATGTGTCCAACAATCTTGATTACTCTATGACCAAAGTTATTACAAGAATAATAATAACCATAGAAAGAATGTCAAAGGCTGGTCATTTGTGCCTACCTTGGAGGAAAGGGCTTTATGAACTTTTCCTTAACATCTTTTGGAGGGATATAGGTCTTCTGTGGGACTTGATTTTCCTCCTTGTTACAATCTCCTTTGATGGGACTTTTAAGTGCATCGACATAAATTTTTTATTTTTCTTCATTTGATTTCATTTGTCTCTCAACTTTGCAATCATTATCATCTGCTTTGTTTCTTATTTTACTCATAACCAAGTATTTTTTTTATCAATTGTGACCTCTTCCCATTTAAGATATCATCCATAATTTTAGTGGTTTTTTCAAATTTAAGACTTCTATTTTCTTTGGCGATAGTTTTCTCCAATTCTTTTGTTAGGGAGAAAATCTTTGATTTGAGTTTTTGACAATATTCTTCTCTTTTCTTTAGTTGATTTCTTACAACATCTTCTATCCTTCTTTCTTCTTCTAGTTGGAATTTTAGATTAGTGATGGTCTATTCCACCTCTTCATAAACTTTTGATATCTATTGTTTTCATTTTACATAGTAAGGTTTTAACCTTTATATATTTTTTCATAGCAGGGATGAGATCCAAGTCGGCAGTTTCTTTATTTTTGATGATAAGGATGGATATTGTTATTGGGTTTTAAAATTTTTTTTCCACAACAATGCAAAGTTTTGAATTCATTTAACTCTGCCAATAATGGTTTCATATGTAGAAAATATATATATTTTTATTTATTATTAATATAAGTTTCTTTTAAAAAAAACTTTGTTGCTGATTTATATATGTTCTTGAAATATGAATATGATCTAAATTCCACTCTCAGAGATTTAAACCGCAGATTTAATATTGCTACTCTTTTATTTTATTTGCTTTTTTATATATATTCCTCTGAATATATACACAACTACCCAAATAGCACACATATATATTTATATATTAAACATTTTACAAAGCTGAAGCTGAGCTTTTCAGCGGCTGCTATTAATTTATTTTATTACTCTCTTTTAAAATATGTTAAACTATTGTTAGCATGATAAATATATATTTATCTTTCATTAGATTGCTGAATGTAAGAGCAAACCCAAAGTCCAGGACATCGGCAGAAGTAAATATAATTTTTTTCATCTATCCAAAACTTTAAATAAGCTAGAAACTTTAATGCATATTTTTACATATATTTGTTTTGTTCACTATTATAAAATTTCAACCTTGAATGAATATTAATATATACCATAATAGTTATTATATATATTTTTTAAATAAACACCCACATATATATATGAATTGATTTATTTATTTATTTTTACCACCTCATGTTTATATTTTTCAAAATGGAAAGAGCAAAAGAAGAAAATGTATAAACTCAAATAGAAGAATATATAAAATTATATACTTATGAATTTTTATATGGAGGTCTTTTATAATAAAGTGGATTTTCATTTATCTTTATTATAATCAACACACTCTTTCTATTGTCTCCTTGAGCAAATTTCATGATATATATTATAGTGTTATTATTATTATTTTTTAATGCTTTCATAGTGATAAAAATAATAATCATTTCCCTACAAATATAGGTGGTTATATTTGTAGTTTAATTTTTAATACAAAGAGATATATATTTATGCATTAAAAATTCCATGATACTTTGAATATATATTAAGGAAGATCCTTTTGCTACAACTTCAAATCTTATCTCAACCATCATAGTTCATCCCTTATCCATTTTCTCTGTATTTTACTTTCTAATAGAAATATAGTAAACAATCAATTTCATCTTTTATGATGACTTGGATGAATATTTCTCACAAATCCATAAAATCCTCTCTTTTTCTTTGCCTCTACATCTAGTTTAGCACAAACTCATAATTTTTTTCTTCATTGCAACAAAATATAAAACCTTCAATATTACACACAATATTAAGGAATACAAATAACAACACCCAAAAGAATAAGACTTGCTCTTTTCATTTTTTCATCTTAAAAAATATACTAACCTTCAACATTACAAACAATACATAAGAATGCAATGAGTAACACACAAATAAATAAGGATTACTCTTTTTCCATTTTCTCTCAAGATACATAAAAGCACCACTTTCCATATTACAAACAAACCTTTAGAATTACAAAGGAGGGCACACAATTGATTCAGGCTTGCTCTCCACCTTACCATAATGGCATCATGGAGCCTCGTGGGCTCTAGCCATACCCCCGAACAAGGAATTCTTTAAGCTCCATGATGATAGATGGAGTCTTTTATCATTTTTACACATGACAAAACTAACATAGCACCCATTTTCAAGCATCTAAATTCTCTACTGCCTATTTTCAACCATATTACATACACTGGGTTACCTTTTTACAACCAATAAACAAGGGTAAATGAAAGTAGGAAGAACTTATCTCTTTTCTTTTAAGATAAAATGGATTGAACTCTTGTATCCATCTCTCCTCTCCAAGCCAAGCCATCTTGATCACTATCTTTCAAAAGAGGTGGAGTCCTCTCTTCTTCTCTTTCTTTCTACCATCTCCACTAAAGTTCTCCAAGAGGAGAAGTGGGTAACACCCCACTCATTCTTCCTCTCCAAAATATATAGGAGTTTCAACTTGCAACTTTTGGGTGAGGAGGTGAGAAGTGTACCTACCTCCTTCAATGAGATTCTTTTTCTTATTAAAGAGGAACACGCACTTGGACAACCCTTCCATCATTCTATCTCATCTACTCCTCAAAACTCGTCACTCTCCATTATGAGGGCCTTTTGGGGGTCAAATCATGTCTTTGGGGTACTATTATATGCCCACTTAACCCCTACCACTATGGTATAGACCCTAGGGGGTTTCTTTTTGCATCCCAACCAAGGAAATTGACCAACAAACCTCTTTAAAGGCTCACTTAAGGTTCCATCCGAGTTTCACACTTGGATAAGGGTTCCTAAACCCTAGCCCCACTTACACCCAAATTCCCTCACAAACCAACAATAAATTATCCTTTAATAGGTAACCACTACAACTTTACTCTACCAACACATTAACTTCATTTTTTTCTAAGCTCCAAAAGGGGTCACATTCATAACCACAAAAAGGTGCTCCTTTTTTTGTTTTTTGTTTGCTTTTGATGATCTTCCCTTTGTTGTGCCCTCAGCACACACACCCCGTTCAGAACGGGGACCCTCTTTTTCTTCACCTTGTTGAGTCGCTTTTGCTTCCGTCTCATTTTACATGCCCCCTTTACTTTTGTGTCCCAAGTGAGTGCCGTTAAATAAAAGAGTCATCTCAAATTGACCATGTTTCACCCC